>CAXHSM010000849.1:0-13000 GCA_964019185.1 Maratus speculifer
CAACTTATTTGCTTTTCTTAAATCTTAATACAGTTTTAAAACAAGAAATGAAATGTGTTATCCCTGAATTTTGGAAAATAAATTATCAATCTTACAAGAAAAAATTCTGAAAACACACAATCATTCACCAAAGAAATTATTCAAGAATTATAAATTTATTAAATCTTATCTAACATGAAACAAAATCCTACAAAATATTTCGCATAAAAATCTATGATTTATGCAATTATTGCATATTATACGATTTATGCATGGAGGGGTGGATATGTTGTGTTTTGATGGTTTCTGCCTTTTTTTCTTTTTTGAATCATAAATCGGTTAATTGGCTAAATATGCAAAAAAATTTAATTATAACAGTAACTTATTTTTCCCCATAAAATCTGAATTTCTAATAATAATAATAATAAAATGGTTCACATTCACGATTTAAAGGTTGAACCTGCTCTGACCCACCTGAGGGAATCAGGGAGGGGTTCAACCTTGATATCAATGAAAAACTTTTTAAATATATTCAAAATACATTTTTTCATTTTTCAATACAACATGTATTTCAGTTATTTGACTATTTCCAGACTTATTGGACATCCATGTATTTTTTAATTTTTTTGTTCTATATGTTATCAAAATAATTATAAGTCTACCAAAGAGTTCTATCTGACAATGTTATTTCACATCTATTTTATAGAAATTTCTTCATTGGTGCCACTCTTTTGAAACAATAATAAATTCCAATTGATTTCAGCTTAACATGAACAAGGTAAATTTTAACATTAAAAAAAATAGGCATGAAATAACATACATTATTGGACAGAATTTTCCCGTAATTAGACCCAGTAATTAAAAAAAAATTCCATAACACTTATCTTCCCCTCAATCGAGATTTTTTTTTTAACAAAAGCCATTTAATTAGGCAGACAGAATTGTATAATACAGACACTTTGTACGGAAAATTTTTCGAAAAACTCGAAACTTTGAAAAAAAGTTATGAAATGTTTTTAACTTTTGAATACCAAATATCTAAAATATTCTCCAATTTTATGTATGACTTACATATTGTTTTTCCACAATCTTAAATTTAAAGACTCCGATCTGAAAGAAAAAAAGGTTAAATACAAGTTATGTATTTTTTTTTTTTTTTTTTTTTTTTGCTTCTGTGGATTCCGAATATGCAATAAGAAAAAAGGGATTCATTCCATTCTCTAAAACGACAATAGATGTAAATAAATACAGCTCGGCTTCTCTGAAACATGTATTGCTTCTTGGCTTGTGAGGTATTCATTATCTTAACATATAAACAGCTCATGAAATTTTTGTGACTGAAGTACAAAAAAGGATGCTATTTTTGGACGAAGGAAAGGGTGCAGCATTCTCTAGAAAATGTTCAGGGAGAAAGTCTTGCAAAATTCTTCAATCATGCCATAGAAAACTTCAGTAATACATATTTATTACATTAAAATCAGAACATACATAGGACAGAGAAATGAGAGACAGATAAAGCAAATTCATAAACAATTTTCAACAAAGTTGTAAAGGGTTAAAAAGTATGTTATATAGTAAAATTGAATAAAGTTTTAAAGCCCATCGGTAAAAATAGGATATCCTAAGATGTATTTTTTAAAATGTCAGTGTATGTTATTAATATTTCAGCTTTAAACAGCAATCTTTATTTCTTGAAAATAACCTTACCTGTAAATATTGAAATAACTAAAAAATTCAAAACAAACTGTGTATAAACTACAGTATAAAAATACTAAGCAAGCAAGAACTTTCCATAATTTATAGTTTTATTTAACTAAAAATCTTATTTATGAAAATAACTTATCTGGAGAAATGATATTTTATAAGGTTTTGTAACAGTAATAAAACCATGTATTGATTGACTGATTTATTTACAATTACTACAAAATCATAAGAAAAGAGAGAAAAAAAGTTTCAACATTTTTTTTATTTTGTATACTAAAAAATGAAAAAAATATAGAGAATTAAAAAATATAGATATAGTAACAAAAACCATGTATTATCAAGATATTAATGATAATTATCAAAGAGAAAATAATTAAATATATTGCAAGTTTTAAACATAACAGTATACTTCTTGGTATTTTCAAAAATCTAGGTTTTATAGATGTTTATACACAACAAAAATTCAAATGGTTAAAAAATAAAACTAGGCATAAAAGTTTTACTACAATTACAGTTATTTACCTTTGAAAAATATGAGCTACTGTGAAATAAAAGAAAAGCATTTGTTACTATTCTTAAATGAAAGAAATTATTTATAAATAAAATGTTGATAAATCAAACAAATGTCAACAACACAACTATAAACAATAACATAAACAAAACATTATATAAACGGCGCCCTCTGGAGTTATTTTAAAAATAAAATAGGACAGCGCCATCTGTTGCTAAAATGATGAACATAGAATAGTTTAAAGATGAATGTTAAAACAATAATAGGGTCTTAAGAATTACAAATTTAAGATTTAAAAAAAAAACCGAACTTCTAAATGCAAAAGTTAGATAGTGGAAAAATTTACTTTTAACATATATACCGGGTGATCCTGAAGTTTCGGGAGTTTTGAAACGTTAATAATTAGGAAACTATGTATAATACAAAGGTTCTGTTTTCAGATATATGCTCAGAAACATGTGGGATTTTAGTTTAGAATGAGTTTTTTTAAAGATATATAGTTACCATTTTTAGCAACAGGTGGCGCTGTTGTATAAGACTAAATGTACCTATACCATGCGTTATATAGACACATGAGTTCATTGCGAAACTTCTTTTCTATGATATTGATGAGATTTCGTTTTAAGGGTGGTGTATGTTCAAACATTTTTTGTAAGGTAAATGAAATTGCATTGTAAGGGAAATTTGATACAAAATTTCATGAGCAACTGCAGTGTTTAGACATTGTCTAGACTATGTTTAGACACATCTTTGCATGTCGCGTTGTTTTCATATCGTACAATACGTCAAGTTAAAACTACAAACGAATCCATGGCCATTGCCAATGTGAAATGCTATGGTAAGCAAGGTTTGAGAAAAAGGCTCATTGGAAGATCGTAATAGAAACAAGAGATTCCAAATGTCTGTTACAATCGTAAATTAGGTAGGATTCTATGCCAATACTCTGTAGAAATCACCAGTTCATGGTGAGTGCAGTAAACTTGTGATATCACGATGAACTGAAATTTCTTCTGGAATTTCTTTCTGCTCTGAGGATACTGTGCACTCTGTTTTGCATCGGCTCACGGCGGTACTTATAAGCCATGAGCGTCATGATTAAACTTTGTAACCCTTGGACACTAATTCGTTCTTTTAAATGAGCTGTATCATACTATAAAAACAATACTATCAATTTTAGCGCCACCTGCCGTCAAAAAGTGCAACTAACATAATGTGTTTTTTTCATCGAAAAAACAAATCCCACAAGTTTCTCAGCATTTCTGTGAAAACCGCATGCTTCTATTGTTTATGGTTTTCTAATTATTAGCATTTCAAAAGTCCCGGGACTTCTGGATCACCCGGTATATTTACTATAAATGATATATACATTTCTTAAATCTAATACATACTGAAATATTTATTACATGAGAATTTGTGATTTTATTAATTTTTCTGATTAATAACATTATCTTCATATTAAAGTCAATACAAAGTTCAATTTATTAAATAAAATGTTATCTGTTTATAGTTACATCACATTGTTTAACAATTAAACTTTTAGATATCTCAAGAAAAATAATGTCACAAAAATAATAGTTCCAGAGGTTGTGCACGGAAGGGGGGGGGATGTATTCTGAATTAATTAGGGTGAAGCTAGAAATTGTTTTAAAATCAATTTAGTTTAGGTCTCTAATGAACATACTAAGTTTTGTTTTTAGTACTAGGTGAGCTTTAACTGCAATGATTATGAAGAGATGTTTAAACAGAAAAACTTTTTAAATTACCATAACAATATCTCAAAGTAACCAACTGTATTTAAAAAATTATCTATATAAATGCCAAAAATCACTTAACTATTGTATTTTATATTTTTATTTCTTTCAGAAATGGTAAATTTCTCTATTAATTACTGAAAAAAATATATATCAAAGTCTTGATTGCTTACGGAGAGTTTAAATCTGGACATATTATTCAATAAAGCATACTCATGTAAATTCAAAATCTCCAATACAGTTTTTTTTAAATATAAAAAAAATTCATTTTAAAATATGAGAAGTGTAACAAATCCAATTCATATTTATTTGCATTTACAATATAAGGGACAGATAAAAAACAAGAAATTTACTTTTGAGTTATAAAAAAAAAGTTCTAGGACACACTTTATTTGCATAGAATTTTGAATACAATATCAGAAAAAACAATATTTTCCATCTCATTTCATCAATTTTAATGGGCTACTTGAATCATGCTGAAAAACATGCTTGCAAATGCTAATCCTAGAAATTTTTTAAGATATCTTGCTGGTTTCAACAATTTTATAGTTAGAATCTTAAAATTGTTCCTTTTTATAGGAAACAGTATTCTGACAATCTCTTAAATACACTTTTCAATTGAATTTTAACTTTAATTACTACCACTCAACTTCCAGTTGGAATAATCCCTCTGAATTTTCAGAAGTTTTCTTTGAACTTTAAACTTCCTTGCAGAAATATAGTGTCTTAGAAAGTTCCTAACCAATCAGACTCCTCACAGAGTGATCCCTTTTCTTTTTGGACCCATATCCCTTGTGTAGATAATAAGCAGTTATAAATAGCTCAACCCTAGAACTTAGACCTTCTACTTAAGATTTAACATTACTAGAAAAAAAAATGATGCCCAATGTGGAATATTTTAAAAAGTGCTAAACTTGTGATGCAAGGTTGAACGAGGTGTTCCAAAACTTAGCTATCTTCTAGTGATGGCAATACAGTTTAAATTTACTTCTTATCATAGAGTGTTCAAACTAGCCCATTTTTTAAGAGCACAGAATTGTCTTTTTTAAACTCAGTAAAATGAAATCCTTTTTCTAGTAAAGATTTTCACAATATTTGAAATTTCCAAATCCATATTTCTGACATGTTGCAAAAATTATGCAACTTTTCTTTTTTTTGAAATTACAAGAAAATCATTAAAATATGCTGCGATGTTACTGAACTTTTTTAAGTTATAAGTCATAAAATCTTTCTAAATATATTGCTAAAGTTTCCACTATAATTAGTCTTGTGTCTAAAAGTGAAACATAATGTCAAACTGATACACATAGCAAATTTAAGGCACCAGTTTTGCTCCCCCCTCTTTAAACTTAAAATAATTAATTGAAATAGAGAAAGCTTACCTCATAAAGCCTAATAATAATTTGTTTCAGAGCAAACAAAGTCCGATAAATGCCGTCTAACGCTAAAATATTATGAAAACTTGTTAGTTGAGCAAAAAATCTTAATACATGCGAGCTAGGTCTGCACGGGCTGAAATTAAAATCAACCTGGCCCGTTATTAAAGTTAAAATTTCGGCCTAGCCCGGCACGGCCTGGCCTGCAGAAAAAATTTAGTGGCCCGACCCAGCCCGATATAATAGCAAAAAACATGGCCCGAACTCAATCTGAATGAATTTCTACAGAACATTGATCTTTACTCTTACCGAAGAGTTCTGGACTTAAGTAAGATATTTGATGAAATTATTCGAAAATATGGATAAATACACTTTTAAAATTTTATATTAAATAAGTATTATATCACAGGGCTCTGAAGAACCTGCATCTAAAATAATACAGTTTTAAATATTTTAAAACCTTTTCTAAAATAATTATTGCCCCCCCCCCCAACCTCTAACCCATATTTTGACGTCCCATACTTTTTAAAATCTGTAGAATGTGTAATAAACTATCAGAAATTTTTATATTACATAAGTAATACTTATCCCTGGGTTTAGCGAAAAGTTTGCATTTGAAATTATAGAAAACGGTACAATTTTAAATAATTTACTGTTCCCCTTAAAAAATTCCGATGCCCCATATTTTATGCTCCAGACTCTTTAAAATATTTACTAGGGTTATAATTTATCTAAAAGCTCAAAAATAATTTTTTTTTTTGACATTTTAATTACTTTGTGTTTTGGCATTTCTTTTTCTTTTTTAAAAAATGACTTTATTTAAAAAAAAAAAACTTTGATTTTTATATATTTAATATATTTAAACAGTGTTTAAAAATATTACTCGATGTACAGATTTAAAATCTCTAAATGGTGTATTTTTAAAAAATTGGCAGCATACCAAAGTATCTTATTATAAAATTCCTTTGTGGTTTCAAAAAACTTGATTTTAAATAGAGCAAGTCATCCAAATAACGAATTAATAATATTTAAGATTGTAACTCACTGACTGTAAAGAAAATGACATATTTGAAATATTTAAAATCAGCAAAAAAAAAAAAAAAAAAAAAGTTGTTCTAGATGAATAAAAATTGCATTTATCAGACATTTAACAGGCTCAACAAGAAAAAAGCTGAACTTTCACGGCCTCATGGACTTTTACGAAATTTGTATCTTCTCGCAGCGTTTTGACAAAATTTGCGTCTTTCTGCAATTTTTTAACGAAATAGCATTTTTCCTCGACCATTTGACGAAAAGCGCACTTTTTCCGCAGTTTTTTCAATGAAATTTGCATTTATCCATGATCTTTTAGCGAAATTCACGATTTTTCTCAACCTTTTTCCATAAAATATGCCTATTTTCTGAGAAAATTCACATATTTCCCCCAATTTTTTGGGAAAATTCGCATATTTTCCTCGATTTTTTTAAAAAATCACGTATTTTTCGCGATCATTTGTCAAAATTTGTGTATTATACACGATCTTCCGTCAAAATGTACGTATTTTCCCCCATATTTCATCAAAATTCGCAATTTTCCCCGATATTTCGTCAGAATTTGCGTAATTTTCCGATCTTTCTACAAAATTCGCCTATTTCCCCCAATCTTGCAGGAAAATTCGCGTATTTTCTGCGATCTTCTGAAAAAATTTGTTCATTTTTCTCGGTTTTTCGCCAAAGTTCTCACATTTTTCACGCTTATTTTCTGCAATTTTTCGACAAAATGCGCGTATTTTCTCCGGTCTTCCGACAAAATTCACATATTTTTCCATGAATTTTCTACAAAATTCAAGCATTTTCCGCGATCTTTCGATAAAATTCGATTTCCGTGTCCTGTTCACAAAAATACCGTTATCTCCCGCGATCCTCTGAAAAAAAAGTATTTTTTCCGCAACAGTTTGATGAATTTAGTTTATATTTTGAGATTCTTTGGGGATATTTGCGCATTTTTCTGCAATCCTTCGAAGAAATTTGCTTAATTTGGCACTCTTTGTACTCTCGTTTTTGTTTATTTCTTCCGTTACGCCCCCCCCCCCCTCACCGATAAAAATGTCAACAAATTTTAATGCATATTTGCATAGATCCCAGGAATAATACAATTCACTCCCGAAAAAGCGGAATTTCGCGTTTCTGCGGAAAAATAGCATGTCTCTTTTATAAATTTAATACTTGAAAAAATTTACAGGCCATCTGTAATTGCCAATACCCACCAGTGCCCAGCTGTCTGCATTGAACATTTGCTCTTGTTATGAAAGATTTTTTAAAAATCTGTTTTCTTCAATGGAAATAAAATGATTTTATAAATGTATATTTAATAAATTTTTCAACTATTTATAGGAGTAGGAAAATAATTTTTAGAATTTCTGAAGGTGATTTTTTTCTGCATTTAGCTGTCTAATTTTTGAGTTTTTAGGCTCTGTAGAATTAAAATACAACCGTTTATAAAAAAGCCGGGTACTACTTGGTTATTCTATCGAGCAAAAAACCATCGCCGAACTATCTGATTAAATGCCAATAATGTATAATCGTGAATGGCACATTCAATAACATTAAATACTATACAAGTGTTTAAAACGCCTTAAAGTGATTTTTATTTTTGTTATTTAAAATTAAAATTATGTCACAATGGATAATTTGGCGAAATTGGTCGACAGGACAATCAAGTAACAGCAAAAGCCGAATACATTTATCGCCATGGTAGATTAAACCTTTTCCCTCTCCTCCAGTTTTCGAAGAAATATTCTGCAGTTTGATAAAAATCTATGCTTCTATTGAATTATGAGTACTTTACCATTCTTCTAATTTAGGACTTTTAATTAATTGCTCAACTAATTATTCGAATTTTAAAATTCGTAGGGTTAGGTATATTACGGGAGGCCTTGGACAATCTTCACAAAAAAATTGAGCGTCATATGTGCCGTAGTTTTTGCTAGCAATCACAGATGGACACACAGAGACAGAACGATTTGTTATTTTGTTAATGTAAATTTCTTTTTAAAATGTGCTTAAAAAGGACACTTGAAATTGTTGCAACTTAGATATGAGGAAAGGACATTTACCCAATATGACAAACTCTTTTAAAACTGTAAAGCATTAATATATTTGAAGTGGCAATAGAATCACCTACTTAAAAAATAAATAAATAAATACTTTCAAAACAAGACATTCAGATTGATAGTCATTTTCAAAAACAACATTTTTTCATTTTTAGAAAAAAAGGGGATAAAAGCATTCTATAATGCAAGACAAATTTTGAAATGTGTTTGTTTATATTTAGTACTTTTGATTTCATTTATTCCTAATTAAAAATATGACGTGAAAAATTGGCAACTGCATGATGCATACTGATGTTTTTGTTTAAAATAACCAAATGCAAAGTAAACTTCTATAAATAGCGCTATGCACCAAATACACTACTTGAATATCTTACGAAAAAACTTGAGTGAAGAGAGAGAGAGAAGGAAACTTCTTAGTAAAAAGTTTTTTTTTATATTACACATAACTAAAAACCAATTGGGAAAGTAATATACTAAAATGTATCGAGAGAAAGGGGGAAAAATTAAAAGAACAATATGATTGAGCATTATAGAAACATTTTTTAAAATATAAATTTTGTAGGTATGCTTTAGTTTTGAAATATGTATCTGAACGACACTAATTTTCTTAAGCTAATCTCAATAAATTTCACTTCATGAAAAATAACGTGCAAAACATTTTTATGAAGAAAATTAAAAGGTGAATGTACGACTTAACAAATGCATGCATCAAAGATAATAAGGTACCTGTGCCTAATATGGACACCCTAAGGAAAATTTATTTTTTTCACCCCCATGTACATGTGATAGAACTCCAAAAATATGTGACCATGATCCTTGGACTGTTGACTATCATTTTTAAAATTAGCGACCTTGTAACTATTATGTTTTTTATTTAAATGATAAAAACAAAAAATGTTTACAAATGTCCATATTAGGAACCACTAGTCCCTATTATGGACAGGTCCTTATTGACCTACTACACAGGGGGTATGAATGAGCCACTCTTCTGTACAGTTTTAGGTGAGAGGGGGGTAAAAAAATATATCTTATATCTTAAGTATTGTGGGGAGGGTAGGGCATAGTCAATATCTTCAGGACATGCACTTTAGAACGGGGGGACATTTTCGGTTGTGGCTCTTCGAAGATCGATGCTAAGCACCTCAGTTACTACAAAATATTATGAAATAATGTAGTTGGTTTTGCTTATATTTCTATTTTTGTGAATCTGGAGATTCACCTGCTGTACTTCCAATGTGAACATAAGGTGTCCATATTGGGAATCGGAAGTAGCTTTATTAAATCTTGTAATAAATAAATAAAGAAAATGTTTTCAAGCAATCTATGCAATAGCAATCCAAAATATGTTTTAAATACTTTCTAAAACACCCCACTTTTCAATATTTAAAGTAATTTTACAATATCTAATAAGAATTTAAACTTGCCTGTAATTACGATCAGCACACCACGAAACAATAAGTTTCCTTTTAAATGGCGAATAGCGCGCTTTTTTGTACTTTCCAGGCTTAATTATCTCTTCAACTGCTTTTCTTTATGGATATGTAGCGCGATCTCTCTATCAAAATTGTTATTTTTAAAAATTTTAGGGGTGTCCATATTGAGAGCACTGTTCATATAGGGAACAAATACCTTACTACATTTAAATAAATAACCCTTCATAAACTGCTTAAAAATATATCTGTATTTGTTTATCAATATCTATTACAGATCATAAATAAAAGCAAGCAGTAAAAAAAACTTATTTTTTGTACAATAAAGTACAAGAGTTTGCTTAGTATTCAAAATATAAGATAAACAAATGTAAAGGATTAAAAAAACATCGCAAAATAGCTAACAAAATAAAAGTACGTTTCTCTTATTAAAGCTTTGTTTATAATTGCTCAAACATTTTGAAATTGCTACCAAAGTACCAAAGGCCTTGAATGCAATTTTTGACACCACATCACAATAACGTGACATTAAAGAGCGAGAGGCAGAATTTAGACGTCAGATTACAGATTAGCCAATAGCAGAGCTCTATTACCCTCCATACATGAATTCCAGCATGGTCTGCTTAGATGCAGCCCCATGGGAACCACTGATCTAAATCCTTGGTAAAATTTTGAAGAAGAAAATTTAACAAATAAGTTTTTCTTTTGCACAAAAACTATTTTTAACACTCTTCTTTTATATTTTTAAAAGCATTACTTCATTAAAGCCTTTCGCTAGAAGTAAGTTAAGTAGTTTACAAGTAAGCCTTTTTATCACATATTTAATTGCAATGTATCCCTTTCAGTTGGATTAATTTCTAAATTTAGAGGAATATTACTTTACAATGAAACAACAAAAAATAAAAGCAACTACCAAAATGTTTTCACATAAATGTTTAATGAATATGTCAACAACTATTTTTTATTATCAGACACTAAGAAATGAAAGGAGTGCAATTTATAAAAAAATTATTACTAAATGATAAAACATAAAAAGAAATATAAGTTGTTAAAATACTTTAATTCTAATATTTTAAATGTTGTTATTAATTCATAACTGTATTTTTAATTTTTATACTGTATTCATTTCGTAAAGACGCAACAACCTTTCAGATAAAGATTTGTAACTCAATTTGGAAACAGTCGGTTGTTATTGATGTCCACCGCATTTGCTTGAGCATGTGTCCAGAAAGCTATGTAAGTGAGATTTTTGTCATTATCTGTAATATAATCATTTAATCTGGATCATGGCCAATTATTTATTTTATTTATTTTTCGCAATAGTAAATGCAATAACATATACAGGGCTCATACTCGGTTTTAAGATTAAAATATGGGAGATTCTCATGAATTGTTCATTTAGTATGACACAAATGTTATCTGAGTTATGGTTATCATGTAACCCTTTGGAAAACATAACACACACACAAAATCTTTTTCTCCTGAATCAATCATGAGATGTCTTTCAAGTTGACAATGTCTAGACAATCCTTTGGAACATATTTTAGAAACAGAAGAGATGGGTTCTTAGACTTCGATTATTAAAAAATACTTTAGAACATACTTTACAATCAAAAGTTTATTCTCCTGTATGTGTTAAGTAATAGGTTCTGAACGTATTGTCATCACAAAATCCCTTGGAACATATTTGACAAACAAATTATTTTTCTCCTGTATGAATGTTTTTTAGATGTCTTCTTAAGTGACTATTCTGAGAAAATCTCTTGGAGCATACTTCACAAACAAAAAGTTTTTCACCTGTATGTGTTAAGAGGTGTCTTTTTAGATCTGTACTCCGAGTAAATCCTTTGGAGCATAATTCACAAATGAAAGGTTTTTCTTCTGTATGCGTCCAGAGATGGGTTCTTAGTCTACTATTGTGAGAAAATCCTTTACAGCATATTTCACAAACAAAAGGTTTTTCACCTGTATGAGTCAAGAGATGGCTTCTTAGATTACCATTCTGAGAAAACCGTTTAAAGCATATTTCACAAACAAAAGGTTTTTCACCTGTATGTATCAAGAGATGGCTACTTAGATCACCATTTTCAGAAAATCCTTTGCAACATATTTCACAAACGAAAGGTTTTTCACCAGTATGAATCAAGAGATGCTTTCTTAGACTACTACTCCGAGAAAATCCTTTACAGCATGTTTCACAAACGAAAGGTTTTTCACCTGTATGTCTCAAGAGATGCTTTCTTAGATTACTATTATCAGAAAATCCTTTGGAGCATATTTTACAAACAAAAAATTTTTCACCAGTATGCGTCAATATATGTGTTCTTAGTCTACTATTTTGAGAAAATCCTTTGGAGCATATTTCACAAACAAAAGGTTTTTCACCTGTATGAGACAAGAGATGGATTCTTAGATTACCATTCTGAGAAAACCGTTTAGAGCATATTTCACAAACAAAAGGTTTTTCACCTGTATGAGTCAAGAGATGGCTTCTTAGATTACCATTCTGAGAAAACCGTTTAGAGCATATTTCACAAACAAAAGGTTTTTCACCTGTATGTATCGAGAGATGGCTTCTTAGACCACTACTCTGAGAAAATCCTTTAGAGCATATTTCGCAAACAAAAGGTTTTTCACCCATATGACTCAAGAGATGCTTTCGTAGATTACTATTATCAGAAAATCCTTTGGAACATATTTCACAAACAAAAGGCTTTTCACCTGCATGTAAGGAGAGATGTTTTTTTAGGTGAGAGTTCTTAGAAAATGTTTTGAAACATATTTCACAAATAAAAACTTTGTCTACTGTATCTGTGGAGGAATGTTTTCCCTTATCCTCATTTCGAGGAAAAAAGTGCTGTTCACCAGAGGAAGAATTTTCTTCTGTAAACGATGACATTTTCTCAAATGGATTTAAGCTGGATTTCAGACGATAACAGGAACTTCTTCAAGACGTCAGCAAGAAGAGATTGTCGCCATTTTCATCCAAGGAAATGACTTGCCGAGTTTCAGAAAAAACAGTTTTACCTACCACTGAATCTGAAAACAGAAAGAAAAATAATAAACAAGACATTTTTAAATAAACTGCACTAAATTCTAACTCTGAACTAAAAAACGATTTTCCAATTTTCTTTTCCTTAAACAGTACAAAATCATT
>CAXHSM010000850.1:0-25000 GCA_964019185.1 Maratus speculifer
GCGTCATTTTTTCAGATGAATCCAGGTTCTGTTTGCAACAACAAGGTGGTCGCATTCGTATTTGGCGGCATCGTGGTGAACACACTTTGGCAGCGTGCATTTGTCATTGTCATACTGGCCCATCATCTAGCGTGATGGTATGGGGTGCCAATGGATACAAGTCTCGGCCAACTCTTGTTCGCATTGTCGGAATAGTGCATGTTACATTTCAGATATTTTAGGACCCGTGGCTCTACCCTTTAATCGAGACATGGAAAACCTTACATTTCAGCAGAATAATGCCCGAGCGCATGTTTCCGGAATTGTAGGGACCTTTCCTGATACGGATCGATTGTTGTCCTGGACAGCACGTTCAACAGATTTCTCACCAATAGAAAACATCTGATCAATGGTTTACGAGCGACTGGCTCTAACCATACGCCAGTCACTACAGTTGATGAACTGCGGAATCATGTTGAGGCTCCATAGGCATTTGAACCTGTACATGCCGTCCAATCTCTGTTTAACTCAATGCCCAGGCTTATAAGTGTTTTTATGCTCGAGGTGGTTGTTCTGGGTACTTATTTCTCCAGATCTATGCACCCAAATTTCTTGAAAATTTAATAATTTGTTATTTCTATCATAATATATTTGTCCATTAAATATCATTTTGTTATCTGCATTTACTTTTGGTGTTGCCATTTTAATGGCCTCAATTTAGTCAAATTACTAAACGTACTATAACTATTCTAAAATTTATGTATATTGTTTTTCAGAATTTTATATCACAGGCATACATTTAAAACTCTATAGTTTTAATGTATGTAAAACTACAAAACTAAATAAAATAAAACTGTTCAAAATCTTGTCCCCATTTATAAATTTAAAATAATAACTGTTTTTTTTTTTTGTTTTTGTCATCTGCTTGATTTTTCTACTGAACCAATTTTTTAAAATTATTTTTTAAATGAAAAATGCTTACTTGTAGATTGTTCGCACTTGCTAATTATTTATTATTTATATTATTATAAGTTCCTATTTTTATATTTGAAATTCAGTTTAAAAAGCTGAGATATACGAGGGGGAGTCTGTTTCCCTTGACGTCTATGTACGAAATTCAAGCAATGTAATGAGATGTGACACAACTTTACTTTTGCACATAATTACCGAGCACGTTGAGACATTGGTCATACCGCTTGAATAAGCTGCAAAAAGCCCTTTGCACAAGGACAAGCCGTTAAACGCTTCTTCTGTATGCGGATTGTATGGAAAAAATAAACACATGTCTTATTCTTAATGCCTAATTCTATTTTGTTACTTTCAAACACAACTCTGACCTCATTTGGGTTTCCCCTCGTATCTATTCTCGATCGAGAACATCAGCCATTCTCTAAATGGTTAAAAGATAATTTAATAAATCACGTTGAAATATGATTTTTTTCCAAAGACTAAAATTTTAGATTTATAAATACATTCTATGTAAAAAAAAAAAAGAAAATTCTTTTACAATTAATCGATTTAATAATATATTTTTTTCCTTTTTCGTGAACATTGCAACATTTTATTATCGGTTGGCTAGATAATTACACCTCATTTTTTCTGATACTCCACTACCAGTTTGTGCACACTTCAATCTTCAGTAATCTTTCTAAAATCGATTAAATTAGCGTATTTTTAAAAATTGTATGGGCGTTGATTAACGCAGCTCTTATGGGGAACAACCTCCTAGTAAATTACGCTTAGCCTATACGGATACATAGTTAATAAATTTAATTTGCCTTTTTTAATGCCATTAAAAAGACTCACCTGCTAAGTTCATGGTCCTCAAGTTCTTTGGTACATTATGTGGTCTTATAGATTTTATATCATTGTGTCTGACATCTAGGAACCGCAGCTGATTGAGCTGTTGCAATACTTCAAAAGACTTTATCTGATTGTGTCCAAGATATAGCTCAGTAAGTTCGGGCACGTCGATAAATTCATCGGTGTCGAAAACCTGTTGAAAAAGAAAACTTGCATTTAAAATATATACCTCATAAAGCTAACTTCAATTTAGATATCTTCTGTATTAAATGATTAATGAGATGCGAAATTGAAACTTACACTAATCAAGTTCTTGAAATGTTATACACTTCACTTTTCAATATTGATAAAAAAAAAAAAAAAAAAAAGAATCTCTATGTTTACGAAAAACGTAAACATAGAGATTCTTTTTTTTTTTTTTTTTTTTTTTTTTTCAGATATAAAGGATATCATGAATCTAGCATAAAATAGCGAAGCTTGGTTTAAAAACTTCCATGTGATATAACACACTGAAAATTTTGTTAAATTGTCTTTTCCACGAAACAAATATAAGGAAGAGTTACACTAAGAAATTTTGGCTGTAAAATGTGGTACTATTACAGAAAGTTTTATGTAGAAAATCATTGGTGTTTTAATTACTGATGAATGTTGTGTTGACTGACATAACTACTCGTGCCTCTTTGATAGACGATTTTAGGAGGAGATAAATAAAATACTATATATTGATTTAGTTCAAAATATATTTATTTCCATTAGAATAATTTACAACATTTTTTAACCAAATGATTCATACTAGTTCATTTTATAATAATTCCACTTATATAGAGAAATTTCTATCCAAGCCTACGCCTTATCATATATATTAAAACCATAAGAAATTTTTTCAGCATACCTAAAACTGGTCTCTACGCATGCGCGAGCAAGTCATCCGGGTTTACTTATTATTTTAGGGCATTCAGCTTTCACTTATTTCGCAAAACGCAATATCTTCGCTTTTCTGCCTTCATGGCAAACAGCGCATGCGCAGAAATCCGAGAACCAATGGAAGAATATTGTTCTTCCTGTCTGTATACGTATAAGAAATAAATAACGCTAATGACCGAGCTGATTTGGTATGATCGACTTAGTGAAAAATTTATATGATTTATCAGTTCATAATCTGCTCTAAATGTATTTTATTGACATAAGGAGGTATATTTATAACGGGATAATCTTTGTATTTGCATTCATGCGTCCAGTGCGTTAAGCTCACGTGTGTCTGCCTATGCTTCAAATATAGAGATGTGCTACAAATTTGGGGGCTTATGTTGTGCAATAATACATGTTTGTCCTATGCATGTACTTTCAGTTTACCTGATCTATTTCACTCTACTTTCATTTAAAAAAGGTTAAAAAATTGTGTGATGCATTAGTGCATGTGTGTGATGCATTAGTGCATGTGTGTGATGCATTTGGCCTAAGCATGTTTGTGTATACTCAATTCAAAGGTTTAAATAGATCGGAGGATTTTAAGAGGTTCAGTGTTGTCTACAATAAGGTAATTTTAGTTATCCATTTTCATTCATGCATGGTCTATTAGTAAATATGTTTGACAAAAATTTTAAAGTTTCCAACAAATCTCATACAGGGATTGTTGCTGATGTACTGCGTAAAATTCCAATGCTTTTTCATAACATGGAAATGGATACAGAGTATCTGAATACGTATGTATTGTGTATGCGTTTTTTTCCGTTTAGTACTGTTTTTTTCAGTATTTTTCAGTACTATTTCAGTTCAATTACATTTTCTTCATATATTTAAACATTTAAATGTAAAATTAAGGCAAATATTATTTTTCTAACAAATGAAATATAATGGTATTCAAATATTGGATTTCTCGGCATCTGATGGGGAAAACCGCCTTTTTCAGCCTTTCAACTTTTTTTCCCCCAATAGGCATGCTTGAACATTAGTGGGTTTTTTAATTATAAAATCTAATCTTTTAGAAAATAAAAAGCAGCGTTGGAAATGTTTGACAAAACCTTTTAAATTTGGTACTTTTAAGTTAACACAACACAGCATATTTTTATTACCTTTTTGTAGACAACATTGAATCTTTTAAAACGCTTCGATCTATTTAAACCTTTGAATTGAGTTAATATTACCGTTTTAACAAAGTACAAAGCGGTAATAACAACATTCGTCATAATGTTGTCATTTAAATATATGCACAAATATCAATAGTAAAGAATGAATTACGATGGTGATTTTGTCATCATAGTGTATATGAATGCATTTTATATGAAATTAGTAATGAATAATGACTGTAATTTATAATTTATTCATATCATGTCCCCAGCAGCAGAATTTTTTCTTCAGTCTGCAACACAAGTAGAAATTTAAAAACAGTCTGCAGAACGTAAAGACTAATGTCCTCTTTTAAATCCCTTGCATTATGTTACAAGTATTTGTGATTGACATAAAAAGAAAGTACTTTTAAAATTGAACTACTTTTAACCTCAGAATTTTAATACTATCCTTCAATGCCGAAACAGGGAGAAAATCCATACCAGCACTTTTTTTTTCCACACTCGTTTGTTAAAAATTGCAGTTGAGAAATTTTTTTTTCTCACAATCTTTTGCAGTTTTTTTCACGATCTGTTTACAAATTTTGCTATTTTTTTAGAAAACTTTTTTTCGAAATTTGCAGTTTTTCCAAAAAAATTTTCATGAAATTTGCCACTTTTTGAGACGTTTGACAAAATTTTAATTTTTTGCAATACTTTGACGAAATTTGTGTTTTATTAGGTATACCTGGTCAAAATTGGCTTTTTTGCGGTCTTTGAACAAATTTTGCAATTTTTTAGCAATCTTTTAAAGAAATTTGTTATTTTTTGTGATCTTTTGACGAAATTTGCTATTTTTTGTCATCTATTTATAAAATTTTCGGGTTTCTTTATTTTTTTTTGTGGGGGGGGGGGGGGTATTTTGATGCAATTTGCTATTTATTTTTTCAATTTTTAGACGAAATTTGCTATTTTTTGTGATTATTTGCCAAAATTTGCGTTTTTTATGGTGCCTAGAACATTTGTGTGTTTTTTGCGATCTTTTGATGAAATTTACAATTTTTGTGATACCTGGACAAAATTTGTCGTTTTCTCAAGATCTTTTGATGAAATTTGTCATTTTCTCGGAGTCTTGGAAATTTGTTGTTTTCTCGCGATCTTTAGGTGTAATTTGCCATTTTATCAAAATCTTTCAACGAAATTTTCCATTTTTCCGTGATAACTGGACAAATTTTGCATTTTCCCGTGACCTTTTATCAAAATAAGTTTCTGATAAACTTTTAATGAAATTCATCGTTGTTTTTTGTGATCTTTTGTTGAAATGTGCCTTTTTTTGCGATCCTTTGACAAAATTTGAGTGTTTTTCATTACCCCTTGACAAAAATCCCAAAATACATCGCAAAATTGGTGAATTTTCAATCACAATTGACAAAATTGATTTTTTTAGACCATTTGTCAAAGTTTACGGTATCAATTTATAGTTTATATCATGTTTTTCCCAAGATATATGGCGGAATTGGTGATTTTTCTTCGTACAGTTGACAATATTGATTTTTTTTTCATTTAGACCATTTGTAAAAAATTACGATTACTTTACTTAGATTACTTAGTTTGGAAATGATTGCCTAAATTTTCCGGAAAATTCAAAACAGAATCGTCCTTGATTTATAGTTTTTATCATGATCATATTTATGTCAATTTATAGTTTATATCATGTTTTTCCCGAGTTATTGCGAAATTGGTGATTTTTCTTCACACAATTGACAAAATTGATTTTTTTTTTTTTCCCAGGACCATTTGTCAAATTTTACGAATTTTCTGATTTATGATGGTTTTTTCTTTTTATGTTTAAAAATGATTGCCTGAATTTTTTGGATAATTCAAAACAGAATTGTCCTTGATTTATAGTTTTTACCATGTTTATATCATCTTTCATGATCATGATCATTTTATCATGTTTTTATCAATTTATAGCTTATATCATGTTTTTCCAAAGATATATGGCGAAATTGGTGATTTTTCTTCATACAATTGACAAAATTGATTTTTTTTTTCTTTTTTATAGACCATTTGTCAAATTTTACGATTACTTTAATTAGAAATGATTGCCTAAATTTTTCGGAAAATTCAAAACAGAATCGTCCTTGATTTATGGTTTTTATCATGTTTATATCATGTTTTTCCAGAGATATATAGCGAAATTGGTGTTTTTTCTTCACACAATTAACAAAATTGTCTTTTTTTAGACCATTTGTCAAAATTTATTAATTTTCAAATCTACGACGTTTTTTTTTTTTTAAGTTTAAAAATGATTGCCTGAATTTTTCAAAACAGAATCGTCCTTGATTTATAGTTTTTATCATGTTTATATCATATTTAATGATCATGATCATGATTATATTATCATGTTTATATCAATTTACAGTTTATATCATGTTTTCTGAGATATAAGGCGAAACTGGTGATTTTTCTTCGCATAATTAACAAATGGTTTTTTTTTTTTTTTTTTTTTTTTTTTTTTTTTTTTTTTTTTGAGACTAAGGTGGTCTGGGGTAATAACGCCAAGTTCTAATATTTTGCATAATTATGAAATAATCTGGTAAATGACACCCATGTGCTCTGCGCAGAATGGTTTTGAGTCATATAAATCGCAAAAAACAGCTTCAAGTTAATTTGTTTCATTTTTAGGTCTTATTGTTTTTACAAACAACTAAAATTAACGCTTGATCTAAAATTTGCGAGATACGTTTTATGATGTGAAGACTATTTTTTTTATCCGGAAATACTTTGTTAATTACATAAATTTATAGTACATTTCATGGACTTTCAAAATGTTGGTGAAGATTTTGGATATCTTCTCGAGATAATTTGCAATTTAAAATGTACAGCGCAATAACTATAACGGGGTAATAACGCCAATCCTTGGCATTAATACCCCCGTTGATTCCCTACAGTGGCCGAACTACATCCTAAATACTGATTCAAATAAACACAGTTAAAACTGTGCAATGTTTCTAATAATTCTATTTAAGCGGTCCTTTTTAAGCAAAAAAAGCTCACGATCTGATATTCTTTTGCCTCATCCCCCCTCACACACACCACACCTTTATTTTTCTTAGACTTTCACAAAAAATTGAACATTTTCAATAGCTTAGAATGCAATTTGTCAATTTCTAAGTTTGTAGAGTTTGTATTTTTAGAATTGGGCAAGCTACATGCAATTATTCCATCTTATTTCATAGTTTTGTTTGCATGGCGTTATTACCCATATAGGTGGGTAATAACGCCAAATAGCATTGGTCAAGAAATCCCGCCATTACATTTTATGAATACATATCTGTTAAATTATTTTTTTTATATAGATAGTCAATGAGTTGCTGTATCAAACCATATATTTGTTTGAAAAATAAAAACTAAAACGGAGCCGTGAAAATTGGTAGAACCTTAACGTGGCGTTATTACCCCAGGGTACCTTATTTGTCAAAATTTACGATTACTTTAGTTAGATTACTTAGTTTAAAAATGATTGCCTATTTTTTTGGAAAATTCAAAACAGAATCGTCCTTGATTTATAGTTTTGTCATGTTTATATCATGATCATATTTATATCAATTTATAGTTTATATCATGTTTTTCCCGAGACATATGTGCGAAATCGGTGCTTTTTCTTCGCAAAATTAACAAAATTGTTTTTTTTTTCTTTTTGATATTTGTCAAAATTTACTATTAGTTCGGAATTTTCAGATTTATGACGGTTTTTTCTGAGTTTAGAAATGATTGCCTAAACTTTTCAGAAAAATTCGAAACAGAATTGTCCTTGATTTACAATTTAACGTGAATCGGAGCTTCGTCAATCGTATGTTATCCGGATAATATTACAATGGAACATGGTAAATGGTTTCTAGCATTTTTAAAAAACTTTAACGGGTGAAAAATAGTCTGCAGATGTTCTCAAAAGTCTGTGACGAGCGTTGCACCAGTGCGCCGATTCTGCGCCCGGTATCATAATGATATTGGTGTTTTGTCGATAAATGGAAAAGCGTCAGAGAAATTCTATGAGTGCATTTCTGCATGAAATTTGCCTGGATTTAAAATGCAGGGTTTATTTCATTTATTGAAATTTTTAATAAAAATTAATCTTCAAAAAATTCTTTTATAGCTGAATTTTTTTTCTCTTCGTTGCTTTTATATTGTTGCCGATAATGCGGCCGATCATGCGATTGATCGATTCTCCAGAGAAAAAAGTATCATCGACATGAGAAACGTTATGTAAGAGAAACAAGCTGCAGAACAGTACAGGATTATTATATTCTAAACATAATTTTTAATATAATTATCCTTTATTTTCTGTTTATAAACCGATTTATAAACAGAAAACCTGGTAATTCTCTCACCTTTCCTAAGAAAGAAGATAATTCTGAGATTAAAGTGCCAGATATGACAAAGTTACCATAGCCAACAAACAGTCAAGGAACAGCCAGAACATAAGGTCATTATACATTTCATTTTGATTGCTTTAATATCGCTTACAAAGAAATTGTGTGGGATTTTAATGTCTATAAATATATGTAAAATGGTTTGCTAACTATTTTTCTATGAAAAATATGCATTGGTGTTATTTTGTCTCCATTTTTCCCAGGCGTCTCAAAGTGTATCAATCTGCCCCGGGCATGGGGCACATTGATACAAATTATTTTTTTTGATTTTTTAAAAATTACATGCAAAAATAATATGTAAAACAACGATTGTACATTTTTATAACACACTACACAGATTTTGCTGACATCACATAGAAAAATAACTTGAAATTTCTGCTTTCTAGACACGGATTTTTTTTTTTTTTTTTTTTTTTTTTTTTTTTTTTTTTTTTGAAAAAAGCTGTATCCATGTCCCCCAGTTTCCCCTACATGCGTGGCTACTATTTCTAAAGGAGTATTAAACAAATTATGCAATTTAACAGCTAATGTTTTTTTTAATAATATTCTATCTTTTTTAATGTATGTAATATCATTTTTAATTAGTTTATTAGGAACTAATTTATTACTTAACAGATGTGGATTTTGAATATGTAAAGTTATTATAATTGATCTTGCTAAACAGATAATCTCATTATTTTTAACTTTACTTATACTTCTTTTGATCATCTGTTTTTTATGTTCTCTTCCTTGAGGTAATTTTATGACAGGGATAATTCTTCAGGAATTTTATTCATTTTATTTTATTTAGGAATATGTAATTGTTTATATTCTATTTTGTGAGTTAATACATCTAAGTACGTTTCAAAAACCTGTTTTTTTTTTTTCATCATTTTGCGGTGAAAATTTTGATTTAATCTACTATTATGAATAATAATGTCTATTTAATCATCAATATTACTTATAGCTTTTAAAATTATTTTGTTTAATATATTTAGATATTTTTCAGGTCTTAATGGTTTGATTTCAATAATTTAAAATGTTTTCCTGTGGGTTTTAATTTTTTAATGAATTTTCTATCTATTTCAATAATTTCATAATCTGTTTTTTTTTTTTTTTTTAATCTTTAAGCGTTAGTATTTCATTTTTTTCTTCCTTTTAATCGATTTCCCATCTTTATATTGTAAACCAAATTAATCAAACTATTTCTGTAGTTTTAATCCATTTTTAAGTTCATTAATAAATTGTATATATTCTTTTTTTAAATGAGGTGTAAATAACTTTTTTATGTTTACTTTTGTTGTCATATATTTTTCTTAATTTGGTTTAAAATCATTACTACTTTTATCAAATCACAAACAAAAAGAATCGAATTTCATTTTAATTTGAGAGGGTTTTTATAAAGATTCTTCCTTATTTTTATATAAAGAATCAGATACAACTAAATCTTTTAAAAGGTTTACATTCACCAGCTTTTTTATATTAATCTAATTAAATCATATTTTTATAAACTTTTTCGTTGTTTTACATTAAAATATTTTAAAATACTTCTGATTTCTTTGAGTTTCTTCCATTCATTAGGAAAAAAATTATTAGTATACCTTTTCAGACACTTTCTAATGTGATAATTACTTTTCAAATGTCTTTTCTTATGAGATTAAATATATTGTTTCCCACATAAAAAATATATTTCATATTATTAATTACAGATTCACAAGATTTGTTATTATTTTGATATTTATTATGGCTATTATACATATAAAAATTACTTAAAGGCTTTTAAACTTGACAACGTTTATAAGTTTGCTCCATTTATTAAGTTCCAATTTTATAAATAACAAGGTAAAAACCGTCAAAATTCGACGAAATAATATGTTTTAAGTAGGAACTGTTTCATTGATTTATAATAAACCTACGATATTACTTACAATAAAATATGAACCTTATATTGACAAATCTAACTCTTAAAAAAATGATGTTAAAACTAAACTTAACAAAACACTATTTCTATAAAACTTAGTTGTAGAAATTTTTAAAATTAAATTTTAATCATATATGTAAGCAGTAAAATATAATAAATATTAGTTGTTATTGTACAGTTATAAATTAAGATTCTTATGCTTAGTATTTCATAACAATAAAAAAAAAGTAAAATCTATTCCCCTCTAACTTAATCATGGAAATATTCCCCCGTTAAATCTGAAACCGACGTCATTTTCACCATCTCGCACCTCTCGTAACCGTATTCATTCTTTTATAGAATTGGTGTTTTAATTTAATCATTTTAAAATCATTTTAATTCAAAACATGAAGTGTGTGTCAACTGTTATTAGTTAGAAACATATACTACACTATTTATATTCTTTTAAATGTAAGTGAAAATTTCTATATAATTTACATGCAATAAATACGATAGACAATATTCCTGTGACGTCATATAAGGTAATCACCCTCTTTACATCCTCATCAGCTTCTTCTGAACACAGCTAAATATTTAAAAAAATTAAGTATAACTGATTTATAATTAATTAGAACGTAACGTAAAGTACTTCATATTTGCTAACGCATTTAATTTCAAAAATTTTCACTTTTTTTTGAGAAAATGGCAACAAACAGATGCAGAAATCTGAAAATTTTGTATTTCTGAAAAATGGTATCGAAAATTTAAAAAAATTAATATTTGAAAAACAAATTGATATACAGCTTTCAAACAAATTACATTTAAAAGTACATTATTTTTTTATACATCGATGTCGAAATTAAAAATCTGCGATGTTTAAAGTTTAAAAATTTGCTGTGGTAAAAATTGCAAATCCGAAATCTCCGTTCAAATTTCAAAATCTTGTCATTCGCAAAATGACGCATGCGTTACGCACAGATACGTTTAGCCTTTTTAATGTACATAGATACTGAGCTTCGTATTTTTAATACAAAAATTGTGACGTTTGTCAATATATAGCAGTATCACATGTTATTTTAGTAGAGCCTAATAAAAGGATATCATGGTTTTTCAGTACACGCGCGGACAATTTTGACGTGACAACGTCTTGTAAATTGGTTTGCCGGGAGACACTTCAAGAAACTGCGTTACGTTACGTTACGCTCCGCTCACGATACGCGCTCACTTTTCTCTTAACTTTTTCCGGTCACTTGTGGGACCATTTTCTGAACGTGAATGTGAATTCGCTGCAAGGAAGGGGCGGTGCTTAATAGGAATTTTAGATAGTATCAAACTAAGACGTTATGTATTAGTTATTAGTATAAAGTACAAAGAAAATAAGTGTAGTTTATTTCGTAATTCGGTGGTATATTATGGAAAACTAATGATATGTGATTAGTGAAAGCCATTTTACTTTAGTTATATTCTGCTCATTGAAAAATTCTTTAATATGCTGTTTACAAAATTCAACATTTGACATCAATAAACATGAAGTAAAATGTGTTTAACAAACACAGTGTATTGCAAGTTATTGTATGTATATTTGTATATAAATACGTATGTATGTGTAAAGGTAAAAATAAAATTTTGTTAATATGAAATTCAGTGCGAGATTCTTTGTATAAATTAATGTTCTAAATATAATTCTTTGTATAAATAAATGTTTTAAATTGTTACTATTATTTCATCCTTCTTCCTACTATACGAATGAATATTCACATTAAAATTATTTTACAACTCAAAGTCGTTGTCACGTAAAACTTTCGCCCGTATACCGACTTTACAGGCAACCAATTTTTTTCATAAAGAGTTGATGAAGAAGTATTTTAGGGATTGTCTTCAAAAAAACGTCCCCAGTTTGTACTTAACATCGGCATTCGAGGAAAAACGAACCCTGAGCGTAATGAATGACGCTTTCTATTCAATCCTTGGGGATAAGCAATACGTACACGTGCCACAAAAAAAAAAAAAAAATTAGAATCCTTGTTTATCTTCACCAATAAAATTTTACCGTAAAATTTACTTTATTTAATCGGAGAATTTTCCTGTTTTAATAAGGCACACGTTTTTGTTTTAAAAAACTAGTGACAAAACATTAAAAGGGGTTGAATATAGGAAGATTTGTCTGCGTAGAAGGAACATTGCGCGTAGTGGATAAACATTATGTAGGGGAAGATTTGCCGGTTGGATTGAATTAATTATCTGCCAAAATGAAACCTAAGGAAAGATAATTTTAAACTAAATTCTCAATGATTATTAAAAAATTAATAAGAGGGTAAAATATAGTTTTTTAACTCGACTTTTTAATACTTCTTATCTTAAAAAATAAAGAGAAATTATACATTTTTAAAATTATTTTCTTGAAAAAAAAAATGAAATTATATTTTAGATATTAAATATTGTAAAATAAATTTTTCTTTAACTTATTTTTTTTATATTTTTTAACTTTTTTATATTAAAAACTATAGAGAAATTATGTATTATTTTCTTTAAAAAATGCAAAAAAAAATGCTTTATTTATAAAGAAGTGAGAAAATTATAATTTTTTTAAAAATTTTTCATAACTGAAAAAACGAGGAAATATTAGATTTTTTTATTGGAAAAAAGTGTGAAAATTATACATTTTAATATAATTGAATCAATTATAATTGAAAATGTTTAGGGGTGACTCTTGGAAAGTAAAAACACCTCATATTTTAGGTAATTTTTCTCCCCCCCTCCCCCCCCCCTCAGAAAAAAAAGAAAAAAACCATGAAAATCGTGAGAAAAAGTAACGTTTTGGTTTCACGATTTTTATCTTTTATCTTTTTTGAGAAAATTACTAAACACTTGTCTTGTTTTTGGTATCCCATAATTACTCCCATGTACTACTAATAATCTAAAGGTACATTGTTTCCAAAGTTAGCAAAAAAATGAGGGGCTGTATCTAAATATAATAGTACATACAATATTGCGTACATAAAGATTTAATATATTTTGATACAAACCTTCATCTTTTTGCCTCTGATTTGTTTAACGTGTTATTAGAACTATAAATACTTTGCAACATAGATCCGGAATAAAAATAGTTATTACCTGTATTGAATTATAGGCTAAATTTAAAAATTCCAGTTTGGACAAATATCTGATGCTTCCATTAATCGAAGTGATATTATTGGAGCTCAAGTCCAAATAGCTCAGAGAGGACTTTACTGGTGAGAAAGTTCCTGAACCTATCCATTGTATTTGGTTGTCTTGAAGCTCTAGAGAGACTGGATCTTTAATGGTACGAAAGTCTCCCGCAGCGAGGTACTGGATTTTATTTCTGGAAACATCTAGTTTTTGAACCTTTTCATATCCAAGTGAAGTTAAATTTTGCAGCTCATTTCCAGACAATCTAAGATCACGAATCTTGCAAATTAACTTACCTAGACCACAAAATTTTGCATTAATATTAAGAAAACATCTAATTTAAGTAATATTCTATTAAAGCTGTAATTTATGCATATTAAAGTAATAATTGAAGCATATATAGAGGAACTTGTTAAATAAACATCATCAAAATGGAACAAAAATGCAAAACGTTTTTTAGGTTACTAAATGATTTTTGTATTAACTAAGTTTGATTGGTATTGTGTGAATATTAGTGTTAAAAATGTAATTCTTATTACTTAGGTTCCTATTAAACGAGATTGACTAATAAAATCTCATTACTAATAATTCAAGTTTTTTTCTTTAAATACTTTTGTATGTTTGCATATGCATGAATTAATATTTCTTTTTTGCTCAATAAAAGTTATGGTTTAGTCTTAGAACAATGGAGACACGTGATTTCGGCAACGTTTATGACACTTGCAATCTAAGAATTCACTAAACTCGAAATTATCCCCGCTTTTTGACAGACAATTCTATACTTACAAATTCTTAAAGACAATTACTTTTATAAAGTAAGAATTCTACGTTATAATCTTTACACTAAAAAAAAAATGGGGCATCAAAATCTACTAAAATGCACCTAATTTTAACAACGTCAAACACTCAAAATAACTCCGATCCAACTGTACTCAAAATTGAACAACTCATTTTTGATGTCACGGATGTTTTTAAGTATGAATCTTTATCTATTGCCCTCCTTCCCCATGAACCTACAAATTAAAGTACAATTCATTCCAATTCAAAGGTATTAACAAGAAACTTTTATTTGATTATTTATTAAGAAAAATGTTAAAATTACTAACAAAATATCATAATCGAATAATTTCATGCAAAGTGCGCTACTCTGAAGCGTTTTTAAATTATTTTAAAATATTGTGCATAATTTAATTTTGTATTAATAAACATCTTTTTGCCACTGTAAATGAAATAAACCGTTACAGAGTACAAATTTATCGTTTTATTTGGACTCGATAACATTCGACTTTTCAAAATAGAGAAAACAACGTGCTCATTTTTTATCCAAATGTAGGGGACAGGGGGGGGGCACCTTTGTACAATTTTTCAGAAAATCAATATATTTCTTACTTGAAATATATTTATTGAGTTTTAAATATTACATAAAAAACAACGCATTTCTTCATCATATGAACCATAAATTAAACATTTTCTAAAGAAATTAAATAAGTTGTAAGGATTAAGAGAGTTGAAAGATTTTTGTTCAAACCTGCCCTATGTAGGGGTACCTTTGAACAAGCAATCGGCACCTTTGATGAAATGAATAAAATATGAAAATATTGAGAGTTTTTTAAAAAGTTGCATATGTTACAGAAATATAAAGTAATATTAATAAAATTAAATAACTACATTTTGTTGAAATTACTATTTTTTTGTTATTTAACCAAACATAAATCCATAAAAGTTAATGTCAAAACTCATTGTTGATAAGACACAAAGTGTCCTTCCAGTTGTGTTTGGCTGTGAAAACTTTTTTACAACACCCTTAAAATAATACCTGATGCCCTTCTGGAAAATTAAAATTTTCCATTCGCTATTTTTTTAAGAGACCTGATATAAAATTCCGTTTTATCCGTTACGGAAACCAGAAATAATGTTTGGAAACCTGTTAAATCATGAATCATTATTTTATAACCAGGATTTGCAATTATCCAATAAATGAATTTAGATTTGAAACTTCCCACCACTGATACATACAGAAGTTGGAACCTATGTGTGCACTAAGGGGAATTGTGAGCAGTATAAGTCCATGTTCTTTGACATTTTTAATTTACCTCTTTTCACATAAAAAATTCCGAAATAATAATATTTTGATACATTAACAACTTTTTACTTCCTAGTTTTAAGTGTTCTCTTTAAATTATTTCAATTATTATTTATCACCACTTTATTCTGTGTCTTTTCGCTGTTCAATGTGCCCCATCACATGGAGTTGAACATTACAACGGTTTACACAATTCGGCTGAAGAATTTGAATAAATCAAAGCTTATAAACTAAAGCTAACATCTTTGTTTAAGCACTGAACAAAAATTAAAATGTAAGGGTAGAAGTTTGTACACAAAAATCTTGCAACTTTATTTTCTTAAGTTTAGATTCAAGGGGGAGAAAAATACTTATCTTGTTTAGACAGTACTGTTCATGCAAATTGGTACAGCTTTGTGTAATTATTATCTTAAAGCCACAGTAATGTATTGCCATATACTAAATTGCGAAAAGTCTGACGCGATTGTTCGTTTCAGCGAAAAAAAATGCTACACAAGAATTAATTATTGAAAAGTAAAAACATACTTTTTTATAATATTAATTTTTTTTTTCGTTTTATAACTTTGAAATTTATGATTGTTGTCTCAGGACGGCACTTTTTGTCTTTTTCAGTCCTTATGCATAGAACCAACTTTGATAGAATTCTCTGAAAAATCTTCTGCAAGTACCTAAGCATGAAAAAAAAAATGCTGGATTGTATAGCTTTTTACACTAGAGCACCGGCTCATATTCCATCAGCTGCCATTTTTCGTCCTGAGTTTTATTTTTTTAAAAACTGACAAAATAATGTCTGAATATAATATCTTCTGATACTGTTATTCCTTTATCAAATATCACTTGTGATATTTTATTTTGTAATTTGAACGATGCTTGATAAAACCTATTGAAATGAAATAATTTTAAAGCTCTTTATTGCCACAATTTTTAATATACATTTTGAAATTAGACATTTAAAATTTTCTTTTTTTTTTTAATGTTGGACAGAAAGCCTGTTTTTATTCTGTATTTTTTTCTTTAAAAAAGAAGAATAAAATTAAATGATTCAGGGGGAAAACGATAAAAGCCCATTGTTGTTTTTGATATGATAGTTTCATTTAAAGAGCTAAATTTATCAATTATCATAAAAGAATGTTTCGCGATTAGTAATTCTATGGAAGACATTTATAAATATGTCCCAGTCACATTTCAATATTTTAAAATGATTTTTGTTCATTGGATAGCAGAGATTGACCTGTACAAAGACGTTTTTTTAATTTTTCTATTTTATAGCTAGCTTTTTATATTTTTTACGAGAATCCTTTCGCTTTCGAAACCGGTTCCGAAAATTAAAGTAAATATCCTGATTAAAGATATCTGTAAAAAAATAGAAAAATTACAAAATCAGTTTTTGTATAAATCGATATATCTAACACTAAAATAAATAAATAAAATAATTGAAACGCAACCGAGATATATTTACAAATTTATTCCATAGTATTAGCATTAGTGAATCAAATAGCTTCTTAATGACTTGAAAAACGTACTCCATTTGGTCTTCAACAGAGCAATAAAATGAAAATAATTGTTTGAAAATGCAGTTAAAGACACATCAATGCATAGCTGAAGACAATATAACCACGGTTATAGATTAATAACTCGCAGTAACTAGTTTATGGCTATAATCATTTTACCATCTATCCCATCTTTTACAATGTGTCTGCTAAATTGTGTTAAGTGTATTCTTAGAGAATTTCCAAATATCATGCTATGACATTTAAATTCAGAGTCATAAATATTGATGTTGGCACCCGTTATTTATGATACATTAAAATATGGGACTTCTATAAAAATATGACAGAGACTCCTCCCTCCTTTTGTTTACCATTTAAACAATTACGTCACTTTGATTCTTGATGGCTCCTTCTAGTTACCCTGTATTAAAATTTAGAGAGCTTCAGATAAAAAGAAATGGACAATTTCCCATCTAAAATTATATCATGTTGTTCAGGCACACAAAATTTCTGTGCATTGAGCCAATTTGATCACTGGTCATAGCAGTTTAAACTTTTCGACTCATATTTAGCTTTTTATAAAATTTCGGGAATCTTAAGTAAAATATTTGATGACCCCCTTTCTTTCATAAAATTAAACGTAAATTAGCAGAGTTGTGAAATGGAAGTCTGAGAGATAACAAAAGTTCTTGGAGACATATTTTATTAACAGTACTTTAACATAACAATCTCCACACAACACAAAAAAACATTTAAACTAACACTGATGCTAAAATAATTAAACATGATGAAAAACTAACTAATCTTAAATGTGCTAACAGCATCTATACGCACGGTAAGCATACCGGCACTACTAAATGAATACGTAATAAACCAGCTCTTAGAAAAACACATCACCAACCTTCGATCCTCGGCCAACGTCTTAAAAAGCAAAGAAAATCTTATATTACATTTGCATAATTTCCGCTAGTGGGGAAGAACGGGACTGCGAAGAATCTGAAAAAATTTTTATGATTGGCCGAACATCGATTACATAATGACGTCAAACAGTTTAAAATACCTTTATATTCTCAATTGAAATTCTTGCAATGACGTCAGATTGTGCTTTAATGCAAGTGAAACTGGAAAAACTACGAAACTGATAAAAGTTGTGAACGTAAAGCATCTAAAACTATTAACATATAACTTTTAAAGCCAACAATCGGCCCCCTTTTTCCAGTTTTACTGCATGTCATGATACAAATACAAATGTAGTACGACTTTACTACAATGCTAAAAATAAATTAAATTATATTACTTTTTTTTGCATTCATTTTAAACAGATTTTAAACATTAATTTTACACATAATATTTCACACAAAATATTTATTTGAAAACACAGAAAATATTTTAAAGGAATCTTCCTTTAAATGAAAAATTATAACCAAGTTCTCATTTCAAAAAAGTTCATATTCAAGAATATTTATTGGTTTAGTACAAGATCAGGAATGCTTTAACTGATAATGCATTAACCCAAAGTAAACCTAAGTTTTTTTTTTTCTCCCCCTTTATCTGCAATTACATTCACATACTTTAAATACAATTACATACAATTAAACAATATTAAATTTCAAAAATCATTTTACAAAATTTCAAAAGTTTATCTCTTGTGAGAGGTTTCGTGTAAATATCTGCAGGGTTAACGTTACTTCTAATATATTGCAATTTAAATATGCTATCGTAAACCAAGTTTCGTAAAAAGTGATATTTAATATCTATATGTTTCGTTCTAGCGTTTTCAATAGGAGAATGGGAAAAACTGATTGCCGCTTGATTATCGCAATAGAGTAAGCATTCATTTAAACTTAAATTTAGGCTTTCGTTTTCTAGTATATTTTTTAACCACGTTAATTCTTTCGCTGCTTCCGTAAGTGTAATATATTCAGCTTCCATTGTGGATAAGCTGATGGATTTGTGTTTAAACGTCCGCCATGAAATTGGCGTTTCATCTATAAAAGTGATATACCCCCCAATTGAAATTCTGTCGTCTCTATTAGCGGCGAAATCAGAATCGGAAAAACACTTAAGTCTTAAACATTTTATCTTTGAAAGTTCTAGCTTATAACATTTAGTATACTGCAGATACCCTAAAAGTTTTAGTAAACCACACCAATGTTTAATACCAGGATTCGCTTGAAACTGCGAAAATATGTTTAACGCATACATGATGTCGGGTCTCGCTCTATTTGCTATAAAAGAAAGACATCCAATTAAATTTCTATACGGTAAACGTGACATTTCGTCTACTTCATCACTAGTTTGAGGACAGTCTAATTTAGGAAAAACATGACCCTTTGAAATAGGAAGTGAACTTATTGAAAATTTATATTTTGAAAAAAATGTGCAAATCCTATCTATGTAAGTTTGTTGATGGATAAATAATCTTCCCTCTTTTTCTTCAAATTCTATTCCTAGGAGTTTTCTAGTTTTACCAATTAATTTAAAATTAAACTGCTGTTTCAATAACTCTAGAATTTCATCTATGTCATTTTTAGTTTTACCAAACACAATGATATCATCAACATAAAACATTAGTATGATATTATTTTTAAATGAATACACACAATTACACCAAGATAGTTTAACAAAGTTCATTTTCTGCAAAAATTCATCCAGTTCGAAAAACCATTGACGGCCGCTTTGATGCAAACCGTAAATAGCCTTTCGCAATAAACAAACTTTGCTTTCATTAACCTCGTAACCTTCTGGTTGCTTCATATAAATTATTTCATTTAAATTAGCATACAAATAAGCATTATTTATATCTAACTGAATATCAGTCCATTTCAGCAAACATACAAATATGGTAAAAAAGAGTCTAATTACAGAAAAATTTACCACGGGATTAAACACCTCATCATACGTTTCCCCTTTAACTTGATTATGACCTTGAGCGACAAGACGGGCTTTGTATCTTACAATTTGATTTCGTTCATTATATTTTAACGCGTATACCCATCGATTACCCAATATTTTTACATTTTTAGGAGGGTCGACTAAAGTCCAAACTTTACGATCGTTCATTATTTTCATTTCTTGTTCCATTGCATTTATCCATTCGTACGCTTCCGGTGATTTAATTGCTTCCTTATAATTTTTAGGAATTTGAACCTCGATTAAATTTGCCTCATCTTTATCCATGAGTTCCGAAACTTTCCCCGATAAAGTATTCTTTCCACTGAAATCAAACATTTTTTTGTCAAATTCAATTTTGTTTTTATCACAATAAGTCTGTACATCATTGTGCGATCTTAAGCGAGTATTTGTGCCATTTATACCATAATAGATGTCAGTTCTGCTTTGATCGTGGAACAGCCTTACGAATCCACTGTATATCAGCACACGGTGTTAATTTTTCAGTTTGTGTAGATGTACTCGCGGTTAAATCCAATTTTTCAAGTTTATCTATTAATGTGTCAATTACCGGATCAATGTCCTCGTCATCTGAAAATTCTGGAACAGTAAAGTTACATATTGGACCTTTTAACACTTTTGCACCCGAAATTACTTCAAAACCTTTTTTCGTTTCGTCGAATCTAACATTCATAGTTTCTATTAGTTTATTTTCGTCCTTTAACCAAATGCGATAACCCTTAGTTTGTTGAGCATAACCCATCATAACTCCCAATTTAGCCCTCATGTCCAATTTTCTTCTAGTTTGCCTTGGCACACCGACATATGCTAAACAGCCAAAAATTTTTAGGTGAGTTACGGATGGTTTTCTGCCTGAATACAATTCGAATGGCGTCTGTTTATTACCTTTATGACACACCCGGTTCCAAACATACGTGAAGCACAACAAGGCTTCCCCCCAAAATTTTTGCGGTACTCCACTAGAATTTAATAGTGTTTTAACACCATCCATTGCTGTTAAATTGTACCTCTCCGAAATTCCGTTCATTTCCGGACTGTACGCGCTGGTTTTCTCGTGTTTTATACCTTGTTTCTCAAAGAACGTATCGAATTCCTGGTTGCAAAATTCAAGTCCTCCATTCGTCCTTACGGCGATAATTTTTTTCTTTAAAAAACGTTCGGCTCGATTTTGATACCTTATAAAAGTTTGAAACGTATCAGATTTATTTCTTATTGGAAAAACCGTTACTTTACGAGAGTAGTCATCTATAATACTTAAAAAATATCGATTTCCCCCTTGAGACAGTACAGGTAATGGACCACACAAGTCCATGTGTAATAACTCTAATGCTTGTTTTGATCTTACGGCCCCCATCTGTTTAAACGAAATTCTTTTAGATTTTGCTAATTTACAAGGGATACAGTGTTCTTGTACCTCTGCCAAAACGGGTAAGCCTCTGACACTACCATTTTTACTAGTATCTACCAAATATTGCTGATTAATGTGACAAAAACGTTCATGCCAAAGTTCACTTATCTGCACTTTATCAATATTAACAACATTTGCAGAATTAACTATGTTAGCAGATTCTAACCGAGTTACATATTTGGTAGGTTTTAGAAAATACAAATTATCACGCCGAACTGCAAAAAATATTTCTTGCCAATCAGTATTATAAACCCAAAGTTTACCCTTAGTTCCTACAAAATGCGCTCCTTCTTTCTCTAATTTAGAAGCAGATAACAAATTTCGTCTTAGATTAGGATTAAACAGTACATTTCTCAAAAGAACCTCATTATATTGTCCATTTAATTTTACAAAAAAATTTATTGTGCCAATTCCTTCAACACTACTTTCCTTTTCCCCAACAGCAAGTGTCATATGAATGTCTGTAACCGGCTTTAAATTTAGAAATAGATTTTTATTGTTACAGAAATGAGCAGTAGCTGCTGTATCTATAACCCATATATCCTTATAATTATCAGACAAAACATTATTAGCCTCCTCATGTTTGGAAAAGAATTCCAACAAACTACATTCAAATTCTTTAAATGTATTCCCCAATTTTACTTCTACATTACTATTTTCTATTTTAGACCCATGATGAGGTATTTTCTCCTTACATTTTGAAATTAAGTGACCATATTTTTTGCAACGGAAACAAGGTCCTATTTGCTTAGAATTTATATTACTAGCACTAGATTTCTTAAATTTAAAATTTTTACTGTACAAATTTTTAAAATTTGATTTACCTTTACTTTTACAAAAACTGCTTGGCACTTTCTCCTTCTGGAATCGACTGGAACAGGCAACGTCCTGGAAATCATCACTTAAAAATGCCGTCTGATTCTTGTCCAAGTCTTGTTTAATTAACTGTAATCTGTTAGCCTCCAGGATCAGCTCGGACTCGATTTTATCGGGCGTGAACTCCGCGTCTTTCCATCTGTAAATCTGCTGCACGGTACCTTGAAATTCCATTGGTAAATAACGAATCATTTGGAAACCAAGATAAAGATTGTCCAACTGGTGACCAGCGTCTTTTAAACGTGAAGCCGCTGCTTTAACTTTGCACAAGAAAAGTCCGATATCCTCGTCGGGTTTATACTTGGTATCGAAGAATTCATCTAGAAGTTTTATCACTCGGGCTCTTGTGACTGGCTCATAATGATCTTTTAACACCTTCCAAGCCTGGGCTCCGTCAGTAGTTGCAGAAATCAAAGGTCTCAGGTCACTGCTGATATTAAGATAAATCAGAGTGTAGGAACGATCTTTTCGTAATTGTCGATCAAGTTTCTCTTTATAAGTTAGCTTACTCTCATCAAATTCTTTACCATCACTTTCAATAAAGTCCCAACATCCATACTGCATAAGTAATACTTTTATGTCAACTTTCCATGTTGACCAGTTATCTGGAGTTAAAATTGCAATAGACGTAGCTATATCCATGACGAAACAATTCAGTCCAGCAAACACAGCTCAGTTTCTCTGCTTACTAGGGGTTTAAGTTAACAGGCGCTGGGCCCGTAACCAAATTGATGACCCCCTTTCTTTCATAAAATTAAACGTAAATTAGCAGAGTTGTGAAATGGAAGTCTGAGAGATAACAAAAGTTCTTGGAGACATATTTTATTAACAGTACTTTAACATAACAATCTCCACACAACACAAAAAAACATTTAAACTAACACTGATGCTAAAATAATTAAACATGATGAAAAACTAACTAATCTTAAATGTGCTAACAGCATCTATACGCACGGTAAGCATACCGGCACTACTAAATGAATACGTAATAAACCAGCTCTTAGAAAAACACATCACCAACCTTCGATCCTCGGCCAACGTCTTAAAAAGCAAAGAAAATCTTATATTACATTTGCATAATTTCCGCTAGTGGGGAAGAACGGGACTGCGAAGAATCTGAAAAAATTTTTATGATTGGCCGAACATCGATTACATAATGACGTCAAACAGTTTAAAATACCTTTATATTCTCAATTGAAATTCTTGCAATGACGTCAGATTGTGCTTTAATGCAAGTGAAACTGGAAAAACTACGAAACTGATAAAAGTTGTGAACGTAAAGCATCTAAAACTATTAACATATAACTTTTAAAGCCAACAATATTAATGGCTTCTTGTGCAGTTTTATGAGGAAGTTAATATAAATTTATACTACCTCCTCGTGGGAAGAAAAAAAGTGGAAAATTAAAAGAAACTCATTCGATCTGATGTTCATATACTTAGAAAACATTCTGTCAAAAAATTATCATCTAAACCCGTGATTGATTCTAAGTTTGTAGAACCCCCCTTCCCCCCACAACCGCCACCCCTGATGAACAAGGGAGACTGAAATTTAAAAAAATACATAAGTACTTAATGTTTACATTCTAATTCTCCATAATTTTCAAAAATAAATTGAGACAATGGCAGGTTTTGAGAAAACATTTAACCCCGCCTCAATCCTGAGTGGAAGGAACATAAATTCAAAAAAGTTATCTTGGTCTAGATTATATGCTCCAAGGTTAACTATGTGTTTTATTAGGAAGTCAGATAAAAGAGCACGGAAAAAAACGCACAAGGAAAAAATTCCTGGATAAAAGGGCATTCGGAAAAAAAGAACACCTATTTAACAAACACATATTTAAATAAGCCTTCTAATAAAAAACATGGTTAACTTTAGAATATAAACATTAGAATTAGATAATTTTATGATATTTTGCTCTTACAGTTTTGAGGGGGGAGGGGAAGAATTTTAAAAGTTAGCTCAAAACCTAGCATTGCCTGAATGATAAAATTTTGTAATGTATGGAGAAAAAGAATATAACACTAGGTATATTCAGAGTGTCCCAGAACTTGATCACCCATCCGAGGCACCAACCAAAATATGGCATAGGTGTGTCCCAGAACTTGGTGTAAAAACTTGGAGGTGTTGTAGAGAACATCGTTAGGAACCATAGTTTCATAGGATTGCATAGGCAGAAATCGACAGGTGGCGCTGTACGCAAGTTTTTACGATCAGCGCGTGTGACTTCCTCATTTAGACGCCGATTGCTGTCCTCTGTCTCTGTCGCGATTAACATGAATCGTTTCACAAACTTCGATTTGACGAACAACCACTTCATCTACGGTCTAGCGACGGAAATGGATCGCTGCTGTTCGATTGTATCAGGAGAGATATCCATCAAATGTTAATTTGGGTACATCAGAAGCTTGTGGATCCTTTGCAGTCATGATGCAAGATACTGCGAGCGGTGCGAACACCCATATTCGAAGAGTTGCATACAGTGGACCAAAATCCCAGCTTGCCGCTACGACAGGAACGTCTCTATCAACTGTCCATCGCGTATTGTCTTTTATCTTCAGAGAGTTCAATTATTGAACACCCACGACGTGTCTCATTTGCACAGTGATTTCTACAGCAAAGTGCGACCTTACACGCAATTCTCCAGTTCAGTGATGAATCAACCTTTTCACCTGAAAGGCTGTTCAATACGCCTACAATGTGGGTCTTAAAAAACTCACACGGAACCGTACAACAACGCTTCACTGTTAATGTGTGGGCGGGTATCGTGGGGGATAGTTTAGTCGAGACACACATCTTACCATCTACTCTCATCGTCTTTCTTCAAGGGGTACTTCCAGAACTGCTTAACAATGTCCCCGTACAAATGTGGAAATGTGGTTCCTTCATGATTGGGAACCATCATGCAAGGTGTCTACGTGACCGCTTGGACCGGAC
>CAXHSM010000851.1:0-10840 GCA_964019185.1 Maratus speculifer
AAAATTTTAATAAGAAGTTTTCTTTCCATTTGCCTTTATCACTTGAAAGACTCTGTTTGGCATTGAATCGTACAGTGCTTGTATTTCACTTTGGCAAAAATTGTCCCAAACATCGTTAAGTGCATTCTGAAGCTCGACAACAGATTCGTATTGTTTTCCTCCACTGTATACGCGACGAACTAATGTCGCCCATATATTTTCAACAATGTTAAGGCCAGGGCTTTTAGCTGGCCATGGCAAAACGCGGATATTATTGGTGTGGAACCAATTTTTAACGCCAGTAGCGGTGTGAATCGCTGCTCCATCTTGTTGAAAAATCCAATCTTCTCCACCTAATTCTGAACCATAAGGGAGAAGTTCAGATTCCAACAACTGGATGTAATCTTCATGGTTCTGTTTACCATGCAAAATGACTAGACTCGTTCTTCCACCATATCCATCTGCTAGCCAGACCATTAAACTCCCCCCTCCCATATGTCAAGTGGAATACAATTCTTCCTCATTCTTGATACAATGCCAATAGTATTGATATCCATCAGGACCATCCAAATTGAACTTTTTCTCATCTGAGAAAATGATAGAAGTCCATTCCGTGGTCCAAGACATGTAGTTTCTCGCCCAAGATAAGCGATTGGCTATATGCATTTTTGTCCATTTTGGATGATGTTGTCTCTTCTTGAAAATAAAGACTTTAGACTTTTTTATGTAGTTATATACAGTTTGGCGTGGCACATGCGCTAGATTTGCTCATATTCGGACCTTCGAAATTGTGGAATCTTTTTTTTTTTTTCAACTCTCGGATAATGTTTCTTTCATCACGAGGCGTCAGTGCTTTAGGTCTTCCTGTCTTTTTTTTTAGTACCGTGATGCTCTGGATTTCTAAGATAGTTGGATATTGCAGTTTTACTAACATTAAGCAACTTAGCAATCTCTCTGATACTTTTACCCTCTTTTCTAAATGCTATGGCTTGGCCTTTTTGAAAATTATTTAAAGGTATTCCTTTCGGCATTCTAAAAAAACAAACAAACAAAAAAATCAACCTAAAAATGGAGATATATTTTTTTCTTTGATGAAAACAATAAAATAATAATGCTTACTTACATTATCTATAGCAGAAGGATCCAAAAAATTCAATTTTCCACAGCTGTCCTTCTACTTTTTTTACAGTGAAATTTTTAGATAAGTTCATTTTTCTATAAATTAATTGTGGTAGCAATTAATTTTTCATTTCACAACAAAAGAATGCATATAAAATTATGCCCTTAAAAAATTCAGACCGTAAATATAAATCACAATTAAGTTAATTAAAAAATTCGAGTGTCCTTCTACTTTTTTTACAGAGTGTAAACATAATGCGACCTTAAGTAAAAGCTGTAGGTATGGTTGCAGTTAATTGTGGCATTCTTATTCACCGTGCGAAACCTTTGATTTAAGAAATATATTCTTTCCAAACTTTTCTCTTTGCAAACTTGTGTGAATTAGGTAGAAGCAAGGTCCTACGAGTGCGACATGCTACTGTAATAAAAAAAGGATCTAATGACTTATATGTTTGTAATGTTAATATGGATACATAAAGTTAAATATCGTTTATAAAAGCTTTATGTTTTATCAGCAATCATTAATTCACATTTTTCAAAATAGCACATATTTAACAATATTACAATTTGTATGAAAACTATATCTCAATTTACTCATGTTTTTATTGTTTTTAAAATAACTTTCAAATCTATCTCTACCGCCTTTAGACGATTGCGAAAGATAAATCTGTTGGCCTTAAATCAATAGAAATAGCTGATAATTTGTTTTCAACTTATATTTTGTAACGAAATTAAAACATCCATTAATGAATAAGTAAAAAATCATAAATATATAAGAAACAAAGTCACTTTTTTGGCTTTTAATTCTGATGCAAGACCAGGCTTTACTTGAACATATTATTATTGTTTTTCATAAAAATGTGATTTTTACTATCGTTAATGCGCATTCTAATAAATACATTAAATGTAAAAAATCTATTAGAGTTATCAATTAAAAAGAAAGAAAAGAAATGAAAAAAAAAAGTAGATTCATGCGAGGCTTTGCCACCCAATCTTTGAGATTATTTGTTGATACTTCCTCTCTCTATATTCTTCTTATTATTATAAAACAACGCATTTTACGTTACATAAATATGCTACAACAACAACTATTTACAAAAACTTTCAAAAAACACCTCTTACACGCAAAAAGGATATTGACATGAAATAATAGATATGATGGTTTCACCAATATTCTGTAACCCTTGAAGTCAAGATTTATCTCTTAATTTCTCTAAATCGAACAAAACTTCCAAGCTTTTTTCAAATAATAAAGTTAACGGCTTATAGGGAAATGTATCAGCGTCTTCTATTTTTCGATAAGACATGTAAGACTATGTTTCGATAAGACTATGTTTATTTACATCGCACATATTTTAAATTCTATATAGAATGCGTGTCATGTGTACGAATGCTTTAATTTACATTTTTCAATCAAAACTGAGGAAGTTTCTAAAGTTTCTTGTTAAAAACAGGAAAGTTTAATGCATTGGAGCCAGATGATTTTTGCTTCCCGCATTCCGAGTTTCAAATTCCTTTTTTTATCCTCTGTTTCATTAGTTTATTATTTCTCATTATTAATTGAATGTTTGGGTGTATCCCAGCTTCTTTTTTGTTGTTGTTAATAATACTAATCATATATTAAACTTGGTCAGTGAATTCATTAACAATGTCTTTTATCCTCATTATCGTACTCAATGTATTAAGTTTAATAAATCATTGATATCATCATCATCATAATCAACCATTTTCGATCCATTGCTGGATGTAGGTCTCCCCTAGATTTTTCCACTGTTTCCTGTCTATAGTCGGGGAACGAGAAAGAAGCGAGTATTGTACAAGCCTGATAGAGACTTTTTACTCCGTTGGCTTAACATGGTTGCAATATCTGGTATTGTAGCACTCTTTTCGGCGACATAGTATGAATTTTGAATTGTGTTTGCAAAAAGCTGATTTCAAAGATTTTTTTTACGTCGTTTTTTGAAAGATTAATATAATCGGTTATTGACAATTTATTATCAAAGCACATTTTTTAAATTAGAATAACATACATATACTCCAAGAATTTTTCATCTTTGAAAGTAATCTTTAGAATTAAAATGTTTTGAAAGTTAAAAACAAACATATTGTTACAATTTAATATCACCTATATATATATATATATATATATATATTGTAATGGAATCGTAATTTTTTCTTTGATAAATGTTTTTTAATAATCAGATTTAAAGTGATATGTGTGTAATTTGTACCAGGTACCTAACATTCTTCAATGTGCAATTTTGAAGAACCACACGAATTCACATTTGTATTTTACATGAAGTCTTTTCATATTTTAAATTAAGATAAGAAAACATACTATTAAAACAAAACAGATTTTAGAACGAATGAGATATGATTTATGATTGTGGTTTGCAGCCTTGATCACTTTTTTTAAATTTTATTTTTTACAAAAAGTTCATTATAAAGAGGGCATAAGATAAGCTATTTATTTTCTATTTATTTAAAACATCCGCGCAGGAAATTTTTTATAACATGCCAATAATATATATATATATAAAAAAAAACTTCAAATTTTAACGTAGAAAAAGAAAAAAAATATTCAAACTTGAATTTCTCTACTGGCATTAAAAATATGAATAAATAAATAAAAAATAAAAAGAAAGAAAGAAAAGACAGCAATTTCTTTTTCGTTAGGGAAGGCCACCCCTCCTAAAATTCCGTTTAAGATACATTTTTAAATATTGAATGTAAAAGGAAAACAAATCTAAAGGGAAACAAATTATAGAATGTACACACTATAAAAATATGTAAAGTGAACTTTTAAACTTATTTTTGTAATCAATATTTTTTTTCTTTTTATTTATTTATTTATATTATTTTATTTTTATTTTATTATTTTATTTTATTTTATTTTATTTTATTTTTGTTATTCAATCCCATATTCACGTTAAAACTTCTATACTATATTAGCGTAATTATGTAATGTTTTTTATTTCTACTATTGCCTCTAAACATAAATAGCAATTCGTTGAATGGATTTCGGTAGAACGAAATCCAGGGAAAATAAAGACTTAAGAACAAAAATTAGGCTCAAATGAGATTATTTATTGCTATGAACTTCATTGTTTACAATTGATCCAATTTACTATTTACAATCATCATTGATTCAAGATGTGAATGCGAATTATAAAGCAAGCAATTCATATGTGATTATTTTTATGTTCTCATTAAAAGCTGAAAACTTAACAAACAGTAATAGTAAATTTTTATTTTGAAACTGCAAAAGTGCTTCGAATACTCTTCCAGATAGGCTCTAGCACAACAAACGATCATTTACAAAAAATTTTATAAAAGATAAATCGACCTGTGTATGCCTAACACTAATTAAATAAATATTTTATATATATAAAAAAAAATAATAATAAAATAAATTGGTATAATAGAAAATATTTCTGTGTCGTTGTTCAATTATATTCTATTTTATGAAAATAACAAGTGTTGGGTTTAAGATACAGCGAGTGCACTTGAGTCACACACATAATTAATTAAAAATTGTGTATAATTAATAAATATGTATAATTAATTAATAACTATGTACTGTTAATAAATAATTATGCATATTTAATAAATACATTTAATTAAAATAATTGTGTATATTTAAAAATATGTATAATTAATTAATAACCATGCATATTTAATAAATACATATAATTAATAAATAATTATGTACATTTATGTATGGCTTACATTTTTTTTTTTTTAGCCGAAAGTAGAAAGATCACCGAAAGTCCGTATCAGTTTCAACCTTAAAACCTGTTTCAGTCGATCCTTAACCTCAGCACTTAAATAAAAACCTTTTCATTTATTTAATTTTACTTTAATATTTTATTGTCATATTTGGTATGCATTTCAATTAAAATTTTCCGATAAATTCAAATCCACAAAATTTTTTTCTGTATTTTAAAAAGTTTCAAAAATAAAAAATATGTATTGCAGATTAAGTACCGCGATCTTTAAGTAATTATCTCTTAACTGACCGGAAATTCGGAAAATGCGGGAAGCCGTTATCTGTAAAAGGTTTGCAATTTTTGTACAACACATGTTTATTAGCGCCAAAATCTCGCCAAAGCGAATAAATACATTTTTGTATAAATTTTATATGTATATATCATAATATTGAAAAATTTAAACTTAAATCAGTTCCATTTGGTGAATAAATCGTTTTTGCATTAAAACTTTGAAGAAAAAATAGATACTGAGTAAGATTTTATTAAAATAGTCAACGCACTTTTTCTTGTCGCGGAAGTATAACATTCACAGTATAAACTGTACTGTCAACGTGAACGTTCCCCAACTATAGTGCTTTCGTATTCAATTTACGCCGGCGACTTTTCTAATTTCGTCACGCTACCTTACTTCCCTCATAGCATGCATGGTTACAATGACGTCACTGTGAATCACTTTGGTCACATCACATCTGTGACCAAAATGCCAGCATTCAATCACGTCACCTTGTGACTGAGATGTAACTTTCTTAAAAATCTTTAGAAAATTAAAAAAATTCTTCAAAACATGTTATTTACTTTATGTTTCTGGCAATTTAAAAATCGTCTTTTTTGTCACAGTTTCGTCACAATGTCAATGTCAATGTAGTCACAAATGACATATTTTTCACAAATTTCTCACACTGTGACTTCACAAAGTGACTTCACAAAGTGGTCACAATGTGACGTCACAAAAAAGCTCTAAAACGACCATAACGACTTCATATTTTAGTCACTGTGACTTCACATCGACGTCACCAGGGCCGTAGCTAAGGGGGAGCTATGGGCGGCTCAGCCCCCCCTAAAATATTTTGAGCCCCCCCCCCTGGAAAAAGTTCCAAGGTCACTAAATGTTCCGAAAATTCAAATGAAATTCTGTTCAAAAATCTAATTTAGTTTTGAGACCCTTTCACAGTTTTGCAGTGTTACTAAATTGTATCTAAAATACGTGTTTCAACACTCCCTCATCCTATTGGTACATATGAAGCTAACAGGATGCTTAATTTTTCACCCGTTATACATTCAAGATTTTCATCATCATATACTTTTCTTAGCATAAAATAAAGTTATTACAACAGTTTAATGAGAAACATAGTACCTACAATGTGAATATGCACTAATTTATCTTTCTGCCTTAGAGAGAGAACAAAAAAATATGAGCCCCTCTTACATTCCCTTGAGTCTCCCCTATATTCCCCTGAGCCCCCCCCCCCCCACGTTACGTGACGTTACATCGACGATGGATGGTCACAAAGTCACAATGTGACTTCACAACGACGTTGCAGTGACATCACCATGCCTTACGGGTTGTGGTCGTCTTCTTGGTCGTTTTACATCTCTGGCATACCACTAAAAGATATCTGCGCTTGAACTATTGTCTTGTCTTTTTGCAATGGGCCCAGCCCATTTCCATTTTAGCTGTTTAATTTTTTCAATGATGTCAAAAACTTTCATCTGACTTTTTATCCAGATATATACACAAACACACACACACACATACACACACACATATATATACCGGGTGTCCCAAAAATGACTGATGGATTTTAAAATTCAATAACTTGCAAACGGTGGCAGCTATTTAAAATTTTTTTGCAGGAGGGTTATGTATAATGTCAGGAGTTTTTTTACCATAATTTTTTATTTTAGTTCGAATTTCAAACAATTGGTGGCGCTGACGGTGATTGAAGGCCAGGTGATTAGTGCTGAGTGAAGCGTCGACCTGGCCTTCAATCACCGTCAGCGCCACCTATTGTTTGAAATTCGAACTAAAATAAAAAATTACGGTAAAAAAACGCCTGACATTATACATAACCCTCCTGCAACAATTTCTTAAATAGCTGTCACCGTTTGCAAGTTATTGAATTTTAAAATCCATCAGTCATTTTTGGGACACCCGGTATATGTATATACATATATATAAACATACAGTGAAATCTGTCTAAGGCGGAATCACTAGGGACTGAAATAAAATTCTGACTTAGACAGAGAAACTTTATAGACATCTCGTTCACAGAATATTAAACATTTCTTTAGCTAAAAGTAAAACTGACGTATCTTTAATGTTTTTTTAATTAAATAGACATGAAATCTTTACATACTTTTATATATTTATAGTAATAATAATTTATGCTACAAATTGATAGTACACCCACTGTTCGACAATTTCCACTCATATACAACAGTAAAATCATCCCCAAATTACTCTCAGCAATTGATGATGCCTTTTCTTAACCTCTGGGAATGCGATTGGACATGAAATTTTAATATGAAAAGAAAAGATGTTTTTCCATTTATATTTCGCAGGAAAATATTCTTCCGTCTTAAAAAGTAAATTTGCTACCTGGAACTCAAAATGAATGTGCGGTTTCGCGTTACACAGATTCTTTCCGTCTTAGACATATTTCTCGGAAATCTCTATGTTTAAAAATGTGGGTCTCTGAAATGTTTCCGTTTTAGCCAGATTTTCGACTTAGACAGATTCTGGCTGGGACAGATTTCACTGTATATATATATATATAGTTTACACATATATGTATGTGTTAAGAATTGTTGCATTTTTCCTTTTTATTACAAGCTTTATAATTATATATACAGGGAAACCTACAAAATACACTTTTCCCCAAGATCGTTTATTTCAGGTCTACAATTTCTGACTATCGTATCAATGTTTATTTTTCACAAGCTCCTATCAGCAAGATAGGCTCCCTATCAGAGTTTTGTGCACATGCGTTGAAGACCGTTTACTTTATGTATTTGGTAGTTTATCGCTTACTTGGCGAATGGCGAGTAAAAAATATCATGTACTTATTTTTTTTTTCAGCGTTCGCTATTTCAAAATAATTACTAATTGTGTTTTTAATAAAATAACATTTAATAACAATCGATTTCAAAAGTACGTGGAAAACGCTTATAATATTGACATAAACAAGACGAGAAAACTCTTAAATGGAGAAAGAAAGCTCCCGACAGGCTTATTAGGTTATTTGTAGAAATCGACGCCACAGAATCGCCAAGGGTTAAGTAAACCAAGCATTGAGCATGCACTGTAAATGCTCAGATTGAGAGCCTACCTTACCAATAGCTTCTACTGTTTCACACTTCACAGGGTGATAAACACAACAGTGTAGCTGAGAACATTGCACTGCTCTGATGGACATGAACCTTTCGTTTCATTTCAACTGCCATAAGAAGCAATTTTCGTGAATGCTTACTAGTTCTCATTCTATTACACTGGATAATTCAGGTCAAAATTATTGTTAATACTTTCTTTTAATATAATTAGGTGTTGGAGTTTTATTCTTAATCCAAAATAGTGTGGATAATTTATAAATATATATAGGACAATTGCACCATAAAATTTAACTAATAATAACACATTGCTCAGTGGTGCACAAAACAGGAATTTTAATATACATTAGTACATAATAAAATAAAATAAAACTTTCAACGTTTCGCGCCGTCTTCTGCGGGCGTCTTCAGGAAAATATGATAATGGAAGGACTACGTTTGCATCTTGATCGAGAGAAAATATTTCTAGAAATATTTTCTCTCGAGTCCAGATTCACACTGGAGAGCAATTCAGGACGTCTTCTTATCTGGAGAAAACAATGCACTTGAAACCATCAATCACACACTTTCGAAACACACAGATACAGAAACGGTGGAATCATGGTTTGTGCAGGGATCTCACTTGGAGGCAACACTGACCTGCATGTATTCCATGAAGGAATTCTGACTGATGCTAGATATCGGGATGAGATATTTGATTCATATGTGCACCCATATGCCAGAGTTACTGACAATGGTTTCAATCTAATGGATGATAGTGAAAGACCACACCGAGCTGTGGTTGTTAACGATTATTTTGAAGATCACGGTTTAGAGACAATGGAATGGCCAGTTCAACAGCTCAATTTAATTGAGAGCATAGGAAGTCTATGTCGCCACTGCATTCAGGTCCGGAGTGGACTTATTCCGTATTAGAACCAGTTTTTTAATGTTTCTGTCATATTTTACTGCATAATACTGCGATGTACTGATTTCTCCAAGAATGGCATTTTCCACCATGAGTGCTTTTTTGTTGTAATATCATTTATAGGTTTAACTTAAGTATATTTCTATATCGCATTTATTAAATAACAGTTTAGCACACATTTCCTCCAAATTTGTTGTTTCTATATTCATTCATTTGCAATTTAGACGCAAAAAACCGGTTGTACCTTAAATTTTGGTATTAAAAAAATTAAATAACATCAAAAGTAGTAAATGTGAAAACAAAATTTCTTTAAAGCTAAATAATAATAATAATAATATAAAACTTTTGTTTTATAACTAAATATTTAATTATATACTCAGTAATATATGTGGTGTGTGTACTGTAATATATGTATAATTTTCCTTTCTATTTATTTATAAAAGCAAAACGAAAATAATTTCCCTTCAAACTTTATCTAGGCTCAGGACTTAGAGTGGGATAAAAATTAAATATTAATTCGTTTAACTATCAAATTACCTTCAACACTTTTAGCTAAATTTAATTTTGTCTTGTAAAGGATTTATTTATATATATAAGCACCATTTATTCAAGACTAATTCTCATACTTATTCATGATTTTCCAATAATTTAATTTTTAAAAAAATCCCTGTCGGCTTGGCCTATAGGTGGAGGTAGATTTCGACGAGTGCTCAGTTCAACAACAAAAAATGAAGTATGATTAGAGATAAACCCAGTTTAACAACTTTTTTTGGCCGCTTTTGAAATTTTTTGAAATTTCATTTATCTGTAGGAATTGTATTTATAAGAATTATTTTAAGCGAAATCCGGCTCAAATGCCCATTTTGAAAACATATTTTGAAACACATTCTGACTCTGTTAAAAAATCAACCAATGAGTACATTATATAGTTCATAAATAACAATAAACTGCCAATTGAATGCGTTTGATAGCAAAATTGAATTTAAAAGTGAGTCATAGAATAATCAATTTGTTATTTGAATACATCCTCGTTTCTTTAATCATGATCGCTTAGAGAAATTTTGTGCGAAGTACCCACATTGACAGCTTATTTTTAAAATATATTTAGCTTTTATCAAAAAACTGACCAGTACGGTACATTATACAGTTCATAAAAAAAAGAACCTGTCAATTGGATGCGTTTGAGAGCAAAAGTGAATTTAAAAATGAGTCAGAAAAATGCAATTTTGTTATTTAAATACCTCAAATTTGCAATCACGATAGCTTCGTGAAATTCTTTTCAAAGCACCCATTTTGGCAGCCTTTTCTGAAATATATTCTGCCTTTCTATATATATATATAAAACTGGCCAATTCGTCACATTATATAGTTCCTAAATAAGAAGACCTGTGAATTGGATGCGTTTGAGAGCAAAAATGGGTTTAAAAATAAGTTAGATAAAAAGCAATTTCTTATTTGGGTGAACCTGCGTGTAGCTCGCTATAATTTACCGTATCCTCCAAAAGGTCAATAGCGGAGGAGATCGAGAGATACGGGAAAATATGCGTTTTCGCCTGTTACTTAAAACCTGTTACTTTTGGCGAGGGATGGACAATTTTCGCCAACTTTCGCAACAAAACCGCAGAACAGAGTTTTAAATACTGATCCGATATAAAAATTTAAACGAAGCTGATAACCTATGAATAATTTTCAATGGATACGATTTTACCATAAGCGAAAAATCAGCGAATATAAAATA
>CAXHSM010000851.1:10863-76000 GCA_964019185.1 Maratus speculifer
TTGCAGGTTTTAATGAGAAATGAAAAAATTATCTAAAGTAGTGGTTCCCCAATGTGAGTACACGACATTTCAGTCCCTTAATATTTTGGCCCCTTGACATGAATGCCCCAGCCATTTTGGTCCCTTGCTATTTCTTTGAATTCCACCTTATAATTTGGATTCTAATTGTTATGGACGCGCCAAATGCTGTAATTTCAACATTATTGGGGCTTTTTTTAATTATTTTTATTTTTTCTCTCCCTTCCCCCTAAGTTTTACAAAAAGCTGAATATATCAGTCTGATAAATTTAAACTTTTATAATTCGTGATAATTAAATCGCAGCGAGTTGTTTTTGTACATTTTATTAGAGCCTTTAAATAATTATTTTTAATTAAATAATAAAAATCTGTGCTTATTTTTTTCTTCCAATTAGTTTAATACTAACTGTCTTTAATAATTCAATTAGATATAAATTATTATGTGTCCATATTTCCTCAAACCACTCCTCTACACCCTCTCCTTTAATAATTAGAAATGAGATAGATTTATTGAAGTACAAATATTTAATTTTTGTTATTATTTTTAAAATACAAAGTTGCATCTTATAAATTTGTTTTCATAAGTTACTTTACCATCATAAACGTTGGGAAAACAATTAGCTAGGCGTGCTATGAGAAATTTTTGTTTTCAGAAAACTGTCCTCACCATCTTTTTTCTTTTTTTCAAATTATAATTATTGATTGATTATTAATAATTTTTAAACAGTCTTTTCACCCAATGAAGACAATTTTTGTGAGCTAATTTTATTGAAAGTGGGCCTATTTCTTTGCAATAAAATGATTAATTGTTATTTTAATTTAATAATGTGATTATTATTTTAAATATTTAATTTTCAATTTTTAACTGCAAAACAAAACTTTTTTTAATTTGTCGTATATTTATTTACTTATTATATATATGTGTGTGTGTGTACCAAACTTTTAATAAATTGGAGACCTATAATACTATTTCGAAATGTACAGGGCAAATATATTATCTATTTTAAAATCTTAAATCATATTATATTAAGATATTGAGTTTAGCTTTGCATAGTCAAATTAAATGATTTTGTTTTAAATCTTAATAGGGTAAACTATGGTGTATGTTTTGTTTTTTCGGTTATCACATTATTCAGTGGCGCAGCCAGAGGGGGGGGGGGATTAAAACCCCTCCCAGAGCTAATAAAGAAAGCTGTAATTGCCGCTTATATGAATCAAAACCAATCTTAACATTTAAACATTTTGGCGTATTTCGGATTCCGCCGATTTATTAAATCAGATTTTTTTTTTTTTTAAAGTGATTAAATTAAGGGTGTATTTCGATTCAAACTGCTTATTTTCCGATTTTATTTTGAATTTATTTTTGCTCTCAAATGCACCAAACTTACAAAAACTCTTATTTGTAAAGTACACAAGGTGCCGTGATTATCGATTCTTTGATAAATGCAGAAAATATTGTAAAAAAAGCAATCAAAAACGGCATTTTGAACCGATTTTTCCGAAGGCGGAGATCTGGGAACGAAATAAAGGGTCCTACTGAGAAGGTAATTGTTTATAAATCAAATTCTAATGAATTGAGTGTAAAATGACATCACACGGCACTTCACACGTCCCTTCAAGAATCCCTTCAGCAAGTTTCATGTTTCTATTTTTAAAAATGTGTCTGAAATTGTATCGGAAAATTTCGAGCTGTTGAAGGTGGAAAAGCGTTTTTTCGAATACACCCTTAAATGGTGAAAATTCTACTTAAAACTCTGAAAGTGCATATTACATGGATTAGTTAAATAAAAATTGGTTATTTGAACTAAATCACTTTTCTAAGACGTATTATGCTAAAAGAATGATGATTTCCTGCCACACAGATGCTCTTCGAGTTTATGTATTATACAGTGAATATTCTAATCAGTACTGATTCTATTAACCGGCAAAAACCTTTATCAGAAACTCGCCCCCCCCCCCACCCCCCAGAACCGAATTCTGGCTGCGCCACTGCATTATTCCATTTTTAATTAATTAATTAATTTATTATTATCCTGTTGACGATAATTTTTTTAGTTTTTTCCTTTTTCATTTTGCTATCCAATTTAGTAATTTTGATGTGTCTTGTTTTTGATGTTTTTTCTTCATTGAATTTTGGTTTCATGTGTGTTGGTAGCCCCAAATTCGTATTATTTTGCTTTTTCAGGGCAAATGCGAAGATGAAATCACACACTTCATTTGTAGTTCTAAAGTACTTGGGGCCTGAAGATTCTGCTTTGGTTCTACAGATTCCATTTGTATTCATTTTAATTATTTTTTCTCCCTCCATGCTCAATGTGGTATAAGTTATTAAATTCAATGGTTCATATATTGTAATACAATTAATGGTTAGTATACATATATTAATAAATTTAAATTTCAGCAACTTACAGCAACTAACGAACTCGGCGAGACATTTGTATGTACTATGTACATACTAAGTTTCATTCAAATCGGTTTATAAATACATTAGTTACAGCATGGCAAAATCGGATTGTTTCAAAATGTCAGCCATAAGAAAAATTCAAAGTGCTATAACTCAATCATTTTTTAAGATATAAACAAAATAAAAAGTGTTCTGGAATCTTTGTTTTAAGTTCTAACACATAAAAGAAAAATATTTTTTAACTTTTAATTTCTTCGCATTTAATTTAAAATTAATTTTTTTTTAATTTTTAAATGGCCGCCATTTTCAAACAAGATGGCGGATGATGCTGGCTAACGAACTCGGCCGAGACATTTGTATGTACGTACTAAGTTTCATTCAAATTGGTTTATAAATACGTTAGTTACAGCATGACAAAAATCAGATTGTTTCAAAATGTCAGCCATAAGAAAAATTCAGAGTGCTATAATTCAATCATTTTTTAAGATATAAACAAAATAAAAAGTGTTCTGGAATCGTTGTTTTAAGTTCTAACACATAAAAGAAAAATATTTTTCAACTTTTAATTTCTTCGCATTTAATTTTAATTTGTAATTTTTTTTTAATTTTAAATGGCCGCCATTTTGAAACAAGATGGCGGATGATGCTGTCTAACAAACTCGGTCGAGACATTTGTATGTTCTATGTACATACCAAGTTTCATACAAATCGGTTCATAAATACGATAGTTATCGCATGACAAAAATCAGATATCTATATCTATACATATAATAAAACAGTAGGACCCGGTGTGTCTGTACATTGAAGATAATTGACAAAAATGGAGTCAGGGCGATAAAAGAAAACCAATGAAACACAAAAAAATTTTTTTTGAATTTTTTGTCTGTCTGTCTGTCTGTTTGTTCGAGGTTATCTTCGTAACTACTGAATGGATTTTTATGCGGTTTTCACTAATGAAGAATGCACACTCCCGGGCAGTGTATAGGCTTTGTTTCATCAAAATCGGACAACAGACAAAAAAGTAACAAAAAGAAACAAAAGAAACTATTAGGTGCGCTGCTCACGTTTTTTAGTACATAACGTTTTTTAGTACATATAAAATCCAATAGATGTCACTGTGCGATTTTAAAACGCGCTATCGTTATGTTTTCGCCAGTCTACTTAAGTATGAGAAAGTTTCAAGCTGGCTGTCGTTCCATGTGGTTTAGTCGGTAGAACGTCAGTGCGCCATACTGATGGCCCGGGTTCGATTCCCAGCATGGAATTTTTTTTCACTATGTTGGCATTAACGCCTATAAGCAATTAAAAGAATTTGAAATATTGTATTCAAGGCGAATTTTCTCTCTGGGAAAATTTCCTTGCATTAATATGTCAGTGTAATTTTTTTTTCGATTTAATTTTTTTTTTCGAAACTTTGTTTTTCTTAAAAAATTACAGTAAATATTTGATATTTCCCAACGTTTTTTGAATGATCGACTTGCTTTTTTTTTTTTTTAATGTATGTCTGAACCTTATCTAACTACTTCTTCAAGATTTCTTTAGATAAACCGACCAGCGTAGCGGGCGAAGGCCGCTAGTATATATATATACATATATATATGGTTATATATATATATATATATATATATATATATATATATATATATATATATATATATATATATATATATATATATATATATATATATGAACATTTGAACGGAGGGTGGTTTTCGGGTCTGGGGGTCATGATCGGTGAAAATATACCAAAATTATTATTTTTAACACAATCAAACTGATTAGTAAAGTTATCATACGAATTGATTATTTCCAGCTGAGCAAAAAATTGCGCAGGACGGGAATCGAACCCGGATACTTAGTTTACAAGGCCAATGCTTTACCTGTTAAGCTATCTGGGCGGTAGCCAGCTGGGATTTTTCGCTCAGATAACCTTATTGGTCGTAACATCTGGTCTGTTATTTGAAACAGCTCGCAGAATAAACCGCAGGTAATGGAACTCCATATAACGATGGTTACGTAGATATACTATTATTTTTAACACAATCAAACTGATTGGTAAAGTTATCATACGAATTGATTATTTCCAGCTGAGCGAAAATAGCGCCTGGTCTATCGTCCAGATAGTTTAACAGGTAAAGCATTGGCCTTGTAAGCCAAGTATCCGGGTTCGATTCCTGGCCTGGGCAATTTTTCGCTCAGCTGGAAATAATCAATTCGTATGATAACTTTACCAATCAGTTTGATTGTGTTAAAAATAATAGTATATTTACGTATCCATCGTTATATGGAGTTCCATTACCTGCGGTTTATTCTGCGAGCTGTTTGAAATAACAGACCAGATGTTACGACCAATAAGGTTATCTGAGCGAAAAATCCCAGCCGGCTATCGCCCAGATAGCTTAACAGGTAAAGCATTGGCCTTGTAAGCCAAGTATCCGGGTTCGATTCCCGGCCTGGGCAATTTTTCGCTCAGCTGGAAATAATCAATTCGTTTACCAAAATTGTCTGGAAGTGCTTTCCTCTGGACGGCTGCAATAGATAGCTTTTAACTTTTTGTAATGAAAGCTACCTAAAAGGCTAATTTATGATATTTTTAAAAATCCTTTTTTGTTTGGAAATGTGTGAAATGGGCCTGTGTTGTTATTCAAAAACTAAGTAATCGAAAAAGGTTTTCCATTTATTAATTAACTCAAAAGATGATTCAAAAAGTACTTTCAGAGTGGGCCTTTCTAGCCAAATTCACAATACTACAACATAAGGAATGAGAATGACCGGTCGTCACTTGACCATAATTGCTTATAACATTATAGCTAATTTATTTATCAAATAATGAAAAATTCACATCGATTCTAAATCGCTTCAATAGTGAACCCGGCCATTTTTATGCCCTTAACTTTAAAATGAGTCAGTTTCGTGATGAGAGGCGATTTGAGGACCTCCTTAAATAAAGGCTGTCCTTAAATCCAAAGGAGCTGCTTTCTGAAGTACTTTTTAATTTATTCTGATTTATTCTGATTCCCAAACGCATGCAATTTCAGTAATCATAATAATTAACAATAATCTATTAAAACCAATGCAAAATACTTTATTAAAAAAAAATTTAAATACAGACTTTATTACAAATATAATTAAACATTTTTGTAAGGCTATATTTTATATTTTAAGGCACACAACATTAATGATGCACAATACAGTCATTCAAGTTAATTTCAGAAGAGAGGAAAGTAAAGACATATGATAACAACACCCTTTAGCAATAAATATTAATATTCAAATATTAAAATTGCATACAGTAATGCATACAGAAGTGTATCACGAATATAAAAAAAGTTTCATTAATATTCTCTCCTTCGTTTTAATGCATTGGATCATGCATAAACATTTAAAAACTGGAAACAAGTAATGCAATCAATGTATTATCTAGTACAATTTACATTCGCTCACATTCATTATTTTTTCCGGTTTCCAGAACAACATTTTTAACATATCTAAGTTGTGCCAACACAATATCATGTTGGTTTATCCTAATATTTTGATTGATATGCTCAATGATGTCAAATAGGAGTTCGAAAACAAACTTTATTATTATTATTATTATTGTTATTTATATTTCTGCATTTTATCGCTTTTGTTATTTTATACTTACAATCTTTTATTACATAATAAAAATATAGAGATATCTTTAATATTAGTTTAGTTCACTTACGGTCAGATAAAAAAAATCTTCCTAAATGTGGCACAAAACATTCTTTTTTAAAAATTAAATATGAGCTGAGAAAGTTAAGATATTGGACAAGCATGCCGTAGGGCATTCAAGTATGGCTGAAAATCCACCAATGCATTGTTCACTTAAAAGGAATATCCCATATTTCCGAGTTCATATTTCGATATATAGTTCCTAAACACATAAAACGATCACTGAACAGTTCCTAATAATGTTTCGTGGTAGTCCTTTACAGATATTTAAAGCATTATAATATTCAAAATAGTTACAATAATAGTTGCGATAAAGATTTTAGTTGAACATTACAATTACGCCATCGTTAGAATTACGCTACTTAGAAATAATATAAACACATGAGTTTTCACAAGTAACATAAAATGGTAAATTTTATATTTTGTTAAATCTATATGAGGCTCATGTGTTACGTTGTTGCGGATGAAATGTCGGATTCGGTACTTCAAATTCACATAATGATAAACTATACGGAAAGTGGTTTTTACAAATCAAAATAGACATTTCTCTCTTCACCCATAACATTTAGGCCAGATGCGTAATATGTAAACTGTTCTGTACCACAAAAGATTCTCAAAGGCATTTCTGTCGCATTTTACCTATCAAAAACTGTATCGGAGTTTGAATTATTTTTCATTGCAGAATCCGACAATTCATCTTCAACATAAAGATAGTAAATTTCTTAAGCAAAGAATAAAATTAAGTTGTTTCAATATATGGCATCTGTATACTTCGGAACGATTTTTTTTTTTTTAAGTTTTGTAAATTTTAATTATTATTGCAAAAGACAAAAAAAAAAAATAATAACATAAATAATATATTTATTTATTTACTTATTTATTTATTTTTACTGAAAAAGTATATTAAAAAAATCCCTAAAAATTGCTATTTTCTTAAAACTATTTAAATTTAAGGGAGACCCGTAAGAAAAAACCCAAAATTTTTATTATTGATTTTAAAGTAATGAATTTTGGTGTACTATTTAAGAATCTTTTTGTAAGGAATAATTAGCAAAAAAATTCACGTTTTATTAAAAAGTATATTTTTTATGGGAATTTTTATGATTTATTTTTGTTAAAAAATACACTTTTTAAAGTTACTATTCCTCATTCAATTTTCAGTATTTTGGAATTATTAAAATTTCTTAAACAGTGTATATGGAAAAGCCCTAGGGAGAGATATTTTTAATTTTCTATTTTAATCGGCTAAAATATATATATATATACTATATATATATATACGCATGGTAAATTTCCTTAAATTCGTTATAATTTTCATGTTTACCAATTTATGTAAAATTTTCAGAAATAGTTTTAAAAAATATCTCTCCTTACTTTTGTTGCAATTTTTTTTAAGATTCTAAAAACATAAACACTTTGTTTCTAAATCATTTTACCACTGAGCCTTAGTACTTTGAACTTGGGCAAAATATGAAAAAGTCATTTTCAGTAAAACACATTTTAAATGGCCGCTAGTCCATTAAACTCTGTAGTGAATACAATTAAAAAAGCTCATTTGCTACCTGTTCTAAGTGTCCGCGAGTTCTGAAATTTTGCATGGGTATTCGCAAATATGTATTTTATTATTTTCCGAGATAAATTTTTTTTGAACTTTTGATGATTTTTGGCCGAAAATGGGGTTCGGATATCCCTTAAAACAATTAAACACAATAATGTTATGCATGAACTATACTATTATTATAACAATAGCATGAATATTTGAGGATTTATAAATATAAAAAAAAACAAAAATTGTTTAAAATAAGGAGAAAATTAGCAATTCGAAAATTAAGCTGTGTAATTCATAAAAATTCCACGAATTCAGCATAAGAATAACTCTTTTTGAATATAAATTTAAAATATAATTTAGAAATTTAGAGGTAATTGATCTATTATTTATTGCGTTAAGACACTTTTGCCGTAAAATAAAAAAAATCTTTGAAATTAGTTCTTTTAAGTTTGTTAGGAATTTAAATGCTTAAAAGAGAACTTTAGACTTCTAAAATTCATCCTATATTTTCTTAAACAGGAAAGTTTTCGAATTTATATTTTAATAGAAATTAACATTTTAAAGGCACACAAATACATTACTAAACAAAAATAAATAAATAAATTGAACTCCTCTAGCTCTAACAACCTGTACCATGGCAGTTGACGAGAAACTTATATATTAAACTATTAAACAAATGCGAAACACAGTAAAATAAGTAATTTAAAATAAGCAATTTATAGACAAGAACAGATTTCGCTGACGTCAGTCTCTTCCCTTAAATTGGGCATGTACCCTTGCATAGTTGTTACCTTTAACGCTTTTTGAACAACAAAAAATATATAAAGAAAGAAATATAAAATAAAAATAAGCACTTAATTAATCAGCAAAAATTTAGGGTTAAATAAGGCAGATTTTTTTAAATAATGCTACATGAAAAGCTCAAATAGTGGCAACTATGCCTCAGAGACTATAGAAACAAAAATACAAATTATAAAAATCGTTTAAATAAAAATGATATTGCAATTATTTGTATAAAACTGGGAGATTTTTTTAAGAAAAAGTACTATACATAATATAAGTATGTGCAAAGAAACAGAAAATAGCATATAAACAACACGAAAAATATTACATATTCAAGAACTTTGAGTTTTAAACAAAAGAGATTGGCCGTAAAATAAGTAAATTAATCATACATAAAGAGTATATGATTTCAATATACAAAATAAAAGTTACAAAAAACCCATAAAACAATCAGTACTAAACATAATATTGGCATATATAAGGAACAGTTGACAGTTCAAACATAAACTTGATTCTCTTTTTTCTGCTATAAATATTTTTAAATAGGACTATGGTTAGTCCTATTTAAAAATAGGACTAATAAGTATAATTAAAAATATGTATTTTGAAACAATAGGTACAGTCTATATCTTCCATGTGAATGTAAAAATATTGCACTATTACTCAATTTATTCTGGAAGTTCATAAGAAAAACTTGTTAAAGAATGTCTTCCATTATTAGAAATTAAGGAAACGGTAGACTTGAAATGTATTTTGCATTATATTTAATTCCACTGTATTAACAATAGAAGACAATTTCTTAAGATTTCGAAGAGTATAAAAGACCAATGTTCCCATCTGGAATCATGGAATTAAAGATTTGTAAACTGTCTTCTAAACTGTCCCTTTTTCCTCTTCTTTTGTGGGATGTTCATCCTCGCCTTTTAGACCTGAAATAAAAAATTTTTTTATTTACATTAAAATCTATAGAGATGTGTTTCAAATTCAAACAGACATTTAAGGGGGTCCAGGTAAATGTTTGCACGGGCCCAGGACTGGCCCGAGGCACAACCCGGATCTCGAAAAAGTTGAACGGACCATACGGAACCGGCAGTTGGAAATTTTAGCAGGATTACCGGCTTGTTATAAATATGTAAGTAAAAACTTTAAAATACGAACTATTTTCAATGAATATGGCTTTAACGAAAATAAGTATAAATGTGCGTCACGAGCCCATACTAATTTGACAACAACAATACAGAAATGTAACTTGTACAATGTAGAAATCGGCATCGGACAATTACATTGTGTCTAACTCGGGCTTAATATTTTGTTTAGCAGACCCATGTCGGGCCAAGATCAGGCTTGTATTGTTTCTTTACATAGAGTAAAGCCGTGCCGGTATTAGACTTAATTGTTCTCAGGATGTATAAAACAGACAACATGATTTCTAAAATATTCATAGCGATAAAGAATTTATATTAATACTTTCTAATTGATAAAATTGATAAGCCTGACTATTGAACGGATTTGGAATCGAATTTCTATTTTTTGAAAATAAGGTTCTTGTATATACCTGTTGAGATATAAGAGATTTTTGTCATGTGGTTGCAAATTTTTCTCCCTTCCCATGCTGTCGCTTCCGGAAAGTTGATTCAAAACACTAACTTTGAAAGTATTTTCTTAAATTGCTTGCACCAAAAAATGGATAACATAGTTTCTGAACTAAAAAAAAAAACCTGTTAATCTTATGCGTTAGCGAAAAGAAATGAATTCAGAAATGTATCAGAAAGTAGTTCTTTTAGATTTCAGAAAATCTTTGATAAAATGATATAGAAATATTTTCATAAATCTACTTTTTATAACTTATGATGTTTTTAACTTTTCTTTTTCATCCCAAACCATATTAATTTTTGTATTGAATCTTTACCTGAATGTTGAAAGTCTAAGAATCTAAGTAATCATTAATGTTGCTATTGTGTATTTTCTGTAAAATATACTGGAAAATATCTCATAAATATGTATGCAGTATTCTTTAAAGAAATCCTAATTAAATGATAAAAATCTTAATTTCATCTATCTCATAAAAATCTGAATTGCGTCGGGCCAGATCGGGCCGGGCCTGTTTTCGCTAATTTCTGTATGGGCCAGGCCTAGAAATGTAAAAATATAAATGGGCCGGACTCATGCCGAACTTTTGAGTTTTATACCAGGTTGGGCCAAAATGACTTTCCTTCGGACTAAGTCGGGTCCGGGCCTTCAAATTCCAGTCCGTGCAGACCTCTAGGTCCAGGACACATTTTAAAATAATTTTTATTTATTGAGTTAAAATTTTTATTTATTTATTTATTTATTTTTTTTTTTTTTTTTGTGATGGTTAACCATTTTATTTGTAAACAAAATTATATGATAAAACTTCTCATGTTATTTTTTAAATGTAAAATTAATTATAAAAGTGGAGTAATTAAAAATCTTTATGTACCTCTAAATATCTTTTATAGAATTTCATTTTCTTAAGTTAAATAAACAGAAATATCTAAATTTTAATTTTGATTCAACATTTAACAAATTATTAAGGAAAAAAAATTAAAAATATTTAAAGCAAAAATTTGAAAAAATATATATATAATTTACTTTTTAAACATCCGATTTTCAAAAATAAGTATTTTTTTTTTCAAATTTGCTGAATCAAAATTAAAGTAAAACAATCAAAAAAGAACTGTCACAAGTTTGAAGCATTATCTTTAACGGTTTTTGAGTTATAACAATTTAAATCTGAGAAATTCTGAATAAATCCATCATGAAGAAAAACGCATTTTCACAAGATGTCAATTGCATGAAAATCATTGCTTGAAAGCTAGATTTTGAAAACAAACCAAAACGAAAAAAAAATCCTCTTCTAATTAAGATAGAATCATGGTTTAAACGTTATTATAAGCATTAAAAAAAAAAAACAGAAAAAATTTTGATGCGATAATTTTTTTTATAGAAAATTTGAAGATTTTTGTGTCCCAGAACCCCTGAAATAGTAATTTTTTTTAAAAAAATACGTGAAACCAGCGCGTATACTTATTAAAATATATTGACAGCCCATATTTCATAAAATGCTGTCAAATGTGTGTATGTGGTAACGGCCCAGAAAGTTTTTATGCATAAATGGATTCAAATTCAAGCTTTATCTGAAGATGAAAACCACTATTCGAGCTCACTTTCAACGGTAAGAGCTTTAAGGAATGGAAAGATCTGGATTTCTTACGATTTTTTGTATGAAGAATGTCTCGTGTATGTGTCAGAAAATTTCGCGTGGTTGACCCGGCAAAATATTATCTAAGAATCGAAAAGAGATATTTTTGTACGAAAACTAAATATTTATTAGCGAATTTATTGTAGAAATATGTTCACGTTTAATATAATGTTTTTTACACATACACTGCAAATAGATGAGTCTTAATTTCAAACATATATGTGACTGAAAAGAACTTCAGGCACTTATTCTCCTAAGTCGTGATGTCGACTGGAGGAGACACTAAAGAACGCCCTTTAAATAGACTTAAATACTTTCAGAATTTGTAAAAAATTTCTACACCTCTTTAATAAATGCGTGCATATCGTAAGCATCGATAAATTGGGGGAAATCTTACAACATGTGCAACGGACCAGTATTACTTTTCATTACCTTTCATCAATAATAAAGTGTTATTCATCTCGCTAAAGCCTGATAAACAACAAATACTAAACTAATCCCGCGGCATATATTTTCAGAATGAAAGATTTTCATTATTTTAACATAACTATCAGGATATAGGGTGGGCTTTTCTTTTAAAAAGATGCAAGTATTTTGTTTCTTATTAACGATAATAGCCCTTAAAAAAAAAAAAAAATCAAGTCGACGAGTTTTTTATTAATTCGTCAGTATTTCAAATAAATGTTTTTGATATTTTATTTATAGTGCCATATAAAATATTGCAAGAAAGTTTATTAAGGCTTGAACCTGTAATTTAGGCCTGCCTGAAAAAAGAGCTAATTCTAGAAATATATATTCTTATATTCATGTAATTATGCATGTTAACCTAATTGTAAAAAATCGCAGTAAAATATGCATATATTTTTTTGATATGACAACAATTTTAATATTGATTTTTGACTATTATTATCAAAAAATAAATTTTAAATTAAAAAAATTAAAAATTTATACATTTACTTTCATAACCAGATTTTGCACTTATAAAACAGCGATTATTATTTATATTTTTTTCAATCACTTACATGAAATATTAAAAAAACTAACAATTAGAAGTTGAGATATTGCATATTTAAAACAAAAGACGCTTAGAAATTAGAAGTGATTTTTTTTTCTGCGTGTTATTAAAATTGAATATTTATTTATTTTATTTATTTATTGCTAAATAAATAGCTCTTTTGATTATCATCTGATGCATAAAAATAAATTCCCCATGAGACAGTAAAAATTTAAAAGAACAATTTAATTTTTAAATGTTATGAATTTTCCTTTCTTTTTGGGGGGCTGTAGACGGGGATAAACTTTGTGCGTAATTTTTTTTAAAGCTCTTTCAACATTATTATCCTTATAATGAATATTTTGAACTTTTAGGGTAGGATAACATTAGAAACTAAAAATATATTTATCCAAATATCATAAAGGCCCTAAATAGCCGACACTTGGAGACTCCAGATTTGCTCGATAGTTAGAATTTGCTTGTGAGATAAAAATATACAAAAAAGTATGCTTTTTGGATTAAAAAATTCTGGATTTCCGCTAAATAGAGATGTCCGGTATTAAGGAATATTCTTTAACCTCCATAACAGGTACTCCCAAATACCGGACACTTCTATTTAGCGAATTAATTCTTAAAAACTTGCATTTTTTGAAACGTGACTCGATGAAAGCGTGGACAAAATGAGTAGTGTCCTTTTCCCTCCCAGTACAATTTTAGGGGTCCCAAATTAGATATCTAATTTTGAAAAGCTTATATTTTAAATCTGTTTTGATATTATAATGATTATAATCAATATTTTGGACTTTTAAAGTAGAATAAGATTTTTTTAAAAAGAGAATCTCAAAATGCAATAAAGATTTTGAATCGCCGGCTCCGCGGGAATCCTTAATTTGTCTGCTATTGAAAGATGTTCATTTTACTGAGATAGAGAAATAAATATATGTTGAAAAAGATGAGTATTCGCTAAATAAAGCTATCCGTATGAAGTTCTGTTTTTTAAAAAAAATATATATATATACATTTACTTTTACCTCAGAAAAGCAGACGCTTCTGAAAAGCGAAAAAAATCTACAGTCCCATGGTGCCCGCTGTTAAGGGCTATTTATGTAGTTTATTTTTTAACCTTATTCTACACTACAAGTTCAAAATATTGATAACAATCAGTACAATTTCGAAACAGATTCAAATTATCAGCTTTACAAAAATTGAATATGAAATTTAGTAGTCTCTAAAATCGGGCTATGTTTATGGCTGGGGGGGGGGGGGGAGGTAGGACTGTGACTCACGATCTTTATATTTTTCTAGAATTCATCGTGGTCAAGCTTACCAAAAATGGCTGCAGTTAAGACATTTGAAGTTTCTGAAATTCAGACACTAAAAGTGTTTGAAAAGAATAAGACACTTTGAAAATTGAAAACTCTATTTCAGACACGTGGGTGTCTAAGTTTCAAACATTTCAATTTACAGTGCGTGATATAAACTTTTTCCAATCCATACCTGTCCTACCGAGATATCTTTTCAGAACTACCGGAACTCTTCTTCCAGATCCGTTAACTCCTAACACTTGCCCTGGGTGCCAACCCTGCTTCGTCATGATAGTGCAGCCGGGGCCATATTTAACTTTTAGGACTTTCTGAAAATTAAAAATAAAAATAAAGTATCAAGTGGAACAGTGGAACATCTCATATATTAAAATCGAATAAAGAAAACAAAAAACTTTTAGAAATTCCTGTAAAACAACAGAAAAGTTACAAAAATTCCCGTTTAATAACACTCATTTTTCGTAAAAAGCTGTTCGAAAAAAAAAAAAAAAAAAAAAAAAAAAAAAAAAAAAAAAAGGGCTACTTACTGAAGTATTTTTAATTAATATTTTTTTCGCAAATGCTTTAGATTGCAGGCGTTCTTAAGGTCTGTCTCAAAAAATTAAGCACAAGCATAAAATGTCGACTTTCAAAGAATTATAAAAAGTTAGAATGAATAATATTTTTTATTTTCAGATTTGAAAACATTATTTAAATAAATGATATCGAAATTGGAAAAAAATAAATTAATTGTAAAAAACATAATTAAATAATAAAAAAAACTGTCTTAAAAGATTATGTACACTGTCAAAAACAACCAGATTTATAATTTTTAAAGAACTTATGCATACAAATTATTTTTCCGTAATTTCGGATTAATTCAAAATAAACGTGCATTTATCGAAATTATTAGTTTTTGTAGGGTTTCTGATGCCAAAGAGTACCATGCTTTTTCAATAGCCTCTTGGAGCTCTTCAATAGAATCATACTGCTTTCCATTGCCGTAAACCTTGCGTGTTAACCCATTAGTGCCTGAATTATTTTCTTCGTTAAAATTCAAATTTTGCATTTTACCACCAATTTTAAAGAAAGAAAAACTTTTATCTTAATTTATCGAGGACTTTGTCTCGAGAAAGAAAGTATTTATTTACACTTCATTTTTACTGGTGTGAAATGCGTTTACTTGAATTTTTTAAAACTGTCCCAAAAATGGGACGCTAGGCACTAATGGGTTAAAGACATTCTCAATCGGATTTAAACCGCGACATAAAGCTGGTCAGTCAAGAACTTTAACATTTTTCTGAGAAATCCAAAGTTTTCTTGAATGTGATACGTGGTTTGGGGCATTGTCTTGTTGAAAAGTCCATTTAGGACCCCCAAAATGTCACCGAATGGAAGCAAATGTTAGTTTAGCATCTTTTGATACTTTTTTAAATCTTGTCTTCCTTTTAAAAAAGCCAGAGTGGTCTGGCCATTGAATTCAAATGCCCCCCCTCCCTAAACCATAACTTCAGACACAGTTTAATTTTGCGATTTCAATTTAAAAACTTTCAAAATCTCAAATTTTAAGAATTCTTTACCCATCGGAATTTTTAAAATGAGAGGAAATAAATTCTTCACCTTTTATACTTTTATAAAGGTCCAATATGATGTCACACAACATCATTGTACACGGCCAATCCCGTTTATCTTTAAAAAAAAAATGCATAAAGTGCTTGAACTTTTGAGACAGCGTTTCTTCAAGGAAAAAGGAAGAATAAATAAAAATAAATATGCTTTTTATTTTAACCACCCAAAATGACTTATTTTATTTTATTTTGATTAAATGTCGAGTATTTATTGTAAATTAGCGTAAAATATTTCCTTCTTCAATTATTTTAAACCAGATTTGCAGAGTGCTTAAACTTTTGAGACAGACTCTATCAAAAAACTGTAATTTAAGATGTTTTTCATTTTTTGGTAAAAGCATAAGACTTTCAGAAAATTATCTCAAAGGGGCTATTTTGAGCTGAATTTCTGTACGAGAGAAGTTTTTTACAAAGATTTCCGTTTCTGAGCACGAAATTTAACATCGGGAAAACTAGAATTTTTAGGAAAAATTTATGCAAAATTTAACACCAGAATTTTTATTTAAAACTGTTTAACTTATGTATTTAACCCTCGTTTTTATTTGAATTTTATTTTATATAGAAATTTCTTGTTCGAACCGAAACATGTTCATTCGGTAGGGATCAAATTGGCCCGTCACCGTCATTCTACTGTTAAGAATCACCTTTAGATTTTATAATATAAATAAGTTGACATTTTTCTTATAAGGTATCGGAAGTAACAAAGGGTTGCATGGAAAATTTTGTACCGAGGATAATTGGAGCTTTGATGCACATTATTTCAGTTTACACAGTTATATAGCAGTTTTCGGTTTATTCGAAGATTTTGTAAAAATAAGTTTCTGATTATAAAAAATTACTCGCTTCTGAAATTATGCACCATTATGATACATCCTCAAGTGCCATACGAACTGAATATTTCCAACGGAGCGAAAAATTGGCCGAGCTGGGAATCGAACCCAGATCTTTGGCTTACAAGTCCAATGCTTTACCGTTTAAGCTACCTTGGCGACAGCCGGCGGGCATTTTTCGCTCAGCTAATCTTATTGATATCCGGACATCACTTATGATATGCCTGTTCTCAACCGACAGAAACAACCATTTTCCAAATGGTTAAAAAAATAGTAAATTTATATGAAAGTAATATACATTTTTTTCTTTTACGTTTCTAAGACTTTTTTTTTAATTCAACGTTTTAAAAATGTTTAGTATGTAAAACCCAAAAAGCTTAAACTATTTTGAAACCTATTCACATCAATTTAATTGTACTTAAAAAGGAATAATTCTTTTTAAAATCTTAGGACTTTCTTTTTAAAATCTAGGACATTTAAGAGAGATATTTCGAAGCATTCACAAGTTGGAGCATCTTTTTAAAAAAGGGGATTAAGATGTTGAAAAGAATACCTCTTAGGGGCCATTAATCATGTGATGTTTTTTTTTGGCATTTTTAACCCCCCCTCCCCCTTGGTGATACATCGTGAGGTTCAAGACTACCCCCCCTACCCTACCCTATATCACGCGTATTTTTAGTACCTACAAAGAATCTTGATTTTTTTTATCATATTTATTGTAAAATACAGGTTCAAGTATCATCAAATTTTATTATAGAAAAAAAAACTACAATAATAACCTTAAGAGGTAAACAGAAAGGTTGCAAGTTGTTTTGGACTGACATAAAAATAATGAAAGAAATGCGAAAAACTTTTTTGTAGTAATACATAAACATAATTTAATTTACAATGTCCTCAGACCACAGATTAGAAAGACTTTCTTCAACACCAATAACTGGATAAGCATCTTGCAAGTTAGTTGTAGGCACAGTGCTTTGTTGAAGATTAACATCGGTTTCATCAAGCCACTCGGCGTCATCATTTTCGAGCACTACGCAGAGAATCTCTCTCGATCTACCATTCGTTCGTCGCGTGAGGATGCGAGAAGGATGGACATTGTGCATCTCTAGGCTATTATTGCTCGGATTCAGTTGCTTGTGACAAGAATTCAGATGTGCTTTAACTTTTGTTTTTGTACAGAAGTAGAATCAGAAGCGGATTAACTACCTCCCGGGCCCCTAGGCTAGATTTTTTTGTGAACAACCTCCTCTCCCCTCCCCCGGTCCTCAAAGCAATACATTTTTCTATTTTCTGGCACAAAAAAAAAAGAAAAAATTGGGGCCATATAAAAAATAAAATTTCATATTGTAATACACATATGCAGCAACATATAAAACAAAAGCTCTATTTAAATTATACGTGTTTTTGTAGTCGAAAGAATTTTTCTATCATCAGCGGTTTCTATCACACTAATGTTAATGCTAATCCTACGGGCAGTTCTTTGCAGATTTCTCGCACGCATTTTAATATTTTTGAACGATTTTTTTTTTCATAGGATAGCTTAAGACGATCTATAATTACGCTAGTTTTTACTTTTTTTTTTTTTTTCTTTTTTTGTACGTGATAGTTTTGCTTTCAGAACCAGTTTAAATCGGTTCCAAAAATTAAAGTACTTTTTTTTTTTTTATGTGGAACCAAAATCCAAAAAGTAAAAACGAGCCCGGTTAGGGATTGTCCTCAGTTATTCTTCACAAAAATATTCAATCAAAAATATTAAAATGCATGCGTGAAATTTTCAAAGAACTGCCCTATAGGATTAACATTAGCGTTCCCGTGTTTTCTATGTCTAGTGTAGCCTCTTAAGCAGTTGCTTCAAGCAAGAACACCCAATCTTTAATGTTATTCCTTGCTTGAACACGGGTTAGGTTCCCTTAGAAAGCCCCCCCCCCCCCCCAAGGAGGACACCTCATCCTTTAGGACCTATATATCACGTGTATATAGTCGGCCGACACAAAATAAACCATAACAAACTTAATGTTAATCCTACGGTAGAAATTTTTTTAAACATCTCGTTTGCATTTCAATATTTTTAAGCGATTTTTGCATTGGATAGATGAGGTCTTCTCTACAAATGCGTTTTGTACTTTTTTAGTATAGTTGAACATTTTTTTATTATTTTTATTAGGATAGTTCTACTTTTTGAAACCGGTTTCGAAAGTAAAAATAACTTTATTAAAAAAAACCTGCAAACAAAATAGGAAAAAAAAAAGTTAAAAGCGGCCTTTCTAGAGCTGATATATGAAGAAAAAATCTGAAAAAAAAAAATCGTAGCATCGAGGCCCTTTTTCTTCCGGGCCTCTAGGCTTCAGCCTACTCAGCCTAATGGGTAATCCGCCTCTGAGTAGAATGCACACTGCTGGCATGTCCTTTCCAAAAGTATCTGATCCTCGGTTCAGTATTGCGCGTTTGCCGAAAAAATAAATACTCGTGATATATTACTACACCCCCTCCCCCCTTGTGATATTTCGTGATTTTTTTATGGACCCCCCCCCCTCCCCTCTCGAGCCTCGCATGATTAATGGACGGCCCCTTAAGGGAATTCTAATCAAAGAGAAAATGAGTGTAGAATAATTGTAAGGGCACATTGTTAAAAAGGTTGAAAAGTATAAGTCGCGTATAAGTCGACCTCCCATTTTCAACTCTCAAATTTTGTCTAAAATTCTTCAGTTAATAAAAAAATACAAAATAAATAAATCGCAGATAATCAGCGAACGGGTAATTTTATTAAGTAATCACGTATGGGTCTGTGTTGAAGAGAGCGATAAAAGCTGGCAATGGTCATTTATCTGTAACTAACAAAAGTGCATTTTTCTTCGACTTATACGTGAGTATATACGACCAAGACAAAGTAATATTGCTAAAGTATCATGAAATTAGTTAAAATCCTATACTTTCAATCAAGTGAATGAAAGGTTTATATCTTTAATTACATATATTTAGTATGAATATGGCATTGAAAAAATGATTGGCAATTTATCGCCATAAAAGCATCAATATTGCAATCGGTATACGATATGCGAAATGGAACAAGTATCTTAGAGCTAGCAACTTAGAAATATATCCTCGCCCCTCCCTATCCCTCCAAAAAATTCGCAACTATGAAATTAAAATGACATTAAGCGCTACTTTTTAAAATATGGCATTGGGTGTTTTATAAATGTCTGTATAAAACAGAAAGTAAATTGCCCGAAAGTTCATGTTAAAGTGTTTCTTTTCTAAACTTTTCTCTCTCTAACTAAGGCTGCTAAGGCTACTAACAGAGGAAAATACCGGTTTAAATTTGATGTGCATTTATTTATTTATTTATTTTAATTCACTATTCTAGGGATTTTATCAAAAAGTCATATTCTTATTTGTCATTAGCAGTTTTTTATATATTAACTTATTCTGGTGAAATTTCATAACTTGTTTCATAATGGCATGGTTTAGCTTGCATCATTTGCTGAAAAAATATCTATGGATTCATAAAGTACTTTAAATGACACTTTGACAGCTCAAAGATTATGCAGATGATATAATCAGATCTCGTGTCATAATTTATGCTGCAATTATTGCCAATTTCTTTTATTTAATACTTGCTAAGTACAGCTCACCTTGTACAGAACATTTTGAAAACAAAACAACAGTGCATGTAGGGGCCAGCATGCACTTCTCATTTAAGTTCGATCAAGTATATCTGAAACACATTAATGACGAATTGCATGCTATTGTAGATATGTTCAGGACTTTGATACTTTATCGGTTTAAGAAAAAATTCTTTAACTCTTACCGAAAACATCATTGCATCCGTAGAAAACAGATATTCAACAGTATTAACTATTTAGGAGGAGCACACACCAAATAAAATATAGCCCATTCTTTTCAAACATCACATTTTTTTTTCTCATTTAGAGTTACTCAAATTGGTGCGGAGTGTCTATTCTCTTGACATCATTTCAAAGAGTTAAAATTCCGATATAAGATAATTTAGTTTTTTTTCAGTATTACTTTTAACATATTACGTACTTCCACTTTTATACTATACATGACTGTCTTGCATAGTTTGCTTTCAAATTTTTTTAAATAGTGTGTACGAATTTATCTATAAGATTTTGTAATTCTACGATTTAATATGCTTATTGTCATCTTTTCATTTTTTCGCAGTATATAGCCAATTACATCAAGTGCTTTCTTTTTTTTTTTAAATTAGTGTATACGAATTTATATATATAAGATTTTGCAATTCTACGATTTAATGTGCTTGTTGTCCTCATTTCAGTTTATCGCATTATATGGCCAATTAAAGATATCATCTCATTTTCTTTACTTATCACAAATTATTAAATCTCTGTTCTCAGCACGATCGCTCAGACCCTTTGAGAAAAGTCCTAGTTAAATATCAATGTAATAGGGGATAGGAATTTTTTACCATTTGAATATTACCTACAGCAGGTAAATAAAATCAGTGGAAAAGACTATAAAAAATTACCGTATTTTCGGGTGTATAGTCCGCGGCTTATACAAGGAAAAAAGCTTCCAAAAAGCCGCTGCGGCTTATACACGGTGCGGGTTATACAAAGATTTTTTTTTTTAATTGGAAATCGTAATATTTTTTCTACAACTTTTAAACCTCAAAAAATTTGAAAAAAAAAACATCAAAATTTGTAAATTTTTTCGCTATGCCGCGAAATTTAGAGAGTTCTCCGATGTTTGTAAAGGCTTTTTTTTACTGCTTAAATACAGTTATTTCTGGGTTTGGAAGAACTGTCGTAACTATCGCCAAGTATTGCACTGATAGATCTATAATAGCTACCGTATATACTCGCTTATAAGTCGTGAAATTTTAGACAAAAAAAGAACTCCAAAGTGGGGGGTCGATTTATACGCGATACCTAAAAAAAATCTATAAATAAAATATCAGAAAATTATTTGCTAGCGAATCGGTGCTGCAGCACCCCATTGTGTTTGTAAAGTACAAAATCCAAAATCCGGAACCCTTTAAACTTCGACGATTCTGAATTTAAGATTATTTAAGATTTAGTTTATTTTTCAAAAAATAAATAAATAAATAAATAAATAAATAATAATAATAATAATAATAATAATAATAATAATAATCTACCCTATCCTATTGCAAAGAAAAAAAAGTGCGTGATTTATGTCATTTCGGAACGATTCAGAGCAGTCGCCTTTTTCGAAACGATTCCGAGGAATCGTTCCTTTACAGAGTCGGTTCATTTTGGGAACGAATTCAAGGAATCGAACTTTTCTGGAGTCGTTTCATTTCAATTAGAGTCCGAGGAATCGTTCCTTTTCGGAGTTGGTACCCTACCCTGTTACAAAGAACAAAAGAAAAAGTGCGTGATTTATGTCATTTCGGAGCGATTCAGAGCAGACAATCTTTTTCGAAATGATTCTGAGGAAACGTTCCTTTACAGAGTCGTTTTATTTCGGAATGATTTCAAAGAATCGAACTTTTCCGGAGTCGTTTCATTTCAGATAGAGTAGGAGGAATCGTTCCTTTTCGAAGTTGATGCATTTCGGACCGATTTCGAGGATTCGATCCTTTTGGGAACCAATGATCTAAGATACGTATACATTTTATGTCTGAAATTTTGAATTTATCACAGATTTTCTTTCTCTCTCTCTCTCTCTCTTTTTTTTTTTTTTTTTTTTTTTTAATTTTCGAAAAAATTTAAAAAAATATATCACGCTTGTTTGAAAAAAAAATGCGCGTAAACGCCGCATCGCTTGAAATTTTATCTTAAAACACGTAAACGCCGTGGCGTTTCTTCCGAAAATTACGGTACTGGTAATCTTAATTTTTTAGACGAATTGCTGTAATAAAATATCAGAATATGCATCACGAAATAGACGACGTAGATATTATGCATCACGAAAAAATTTGGTAAATTTGTGTTAAAAATTATGACTAAAGGCTTTTAATTTTTAACCCTGATCGAAATATACGTTCGTAAATGGTATACAGCCCGCAGACTATACACCGATGCATCTCCGCGGGTTATACACGAACTTTTTTTACTGCACTGCTCGATTTAGGAGTGCGGACTATACACCCGAAAATACGGTATACAGAATGATATTAGCAGTCTAAAAAAATAATAATATGTTAATCTTTCAGAGGCAGTACATTTCCGCTCCAAAAATGATTAAAAGACTCGGTTGAAAAACTTTATGGAAAAATCTCACCAAGATTAAGATAGTGAAATGCAACCAAATTATGTGACAACTAGTGTCGCAAGTTCAAGTGTCACAAAAAATAGGAAAAGAAGACAAAAAAAAAAGTAGCTAGTAGATTTGGATATAAAACAGAACTTGTCTCTAACGGAATACTGTCTTAAATGTTAAATTTCATTTTCCTTGCAGTACAGTTGAACCTGTTTAGACAAAATCTTGTTTGAAACGGAATTTTTCGTCTAAGAATTGCCATTTCGTCTATACAAGTTTGTGTAACCCCCGCATTTTCAAAAATATATTTATAATATTTAAAGCATGTTGCAAAATTAAAAAGGGCAAAAAATTATTTTGCCTTTTTTAACTGGTTTTGTTTATCTTAACAGATATTTCAGGTTCTATCAGGTTCTATCTTAACAGATATTCAAAGTGGTTCAAGCTTCCCATATGGTAGGTTAACACTCCCATATGTGAACCTTGACTCATTATTTTCTCATCATTAAAATGAATCATTTTTCAAATTATTTGTTTGTTTATTATATGCTATGTTAAAATTTTCTTTTGTTAACTGATTGTATAATGAATAAAATGATATATAAAACTTTATTCTAGGTTTAATATTTAAAAAATAAAGAATTATTTTGTTAAAAGCTGGTCAACCTTCCCTAGTCTCCCCTATATTAAACGAGAAAATTTACCTGCAAGAAAGTTTCAAAGAATCTTGTTATCTCCGTATGAAATTCATGGATCAGTATAAAGTAACGAAAATCCATACTCAGTTCATGAGTCGATGCCTGTTGAAAAACACATTTATTACTTTAAAAAAAAAATTTCACAAATTATAAATAACAAAATAAATAAGACATAACGCTAGGTAAGAAAAAATAAATTGCATAATAAAAAAATACGTTTTTGCTTAATTTAGAAGGTGTTATTTTTATATTTTGGAAATTGATATAAAATATGCATTATATAATGCAGCCAAAACTGTTCAAAAACATGTAAAATAGCAATATATTTTTAACCCTCCTATTACCATTGGGATCATATTCGACCATAGGGATATCCTATTTTGAAATTTTTATTACTTCAAACCAGAAAAAGTGAATAATTTATACTTAACTAGCGTACTCGACAGACGTTGTCCTGTAGTCACGTCTTTAATTCGAAAATTTAAAACTTTCTTGAATAAGCTGGAACAATCTGGACCGTTTTAATGAATTTTTTTATTCAAAAGTTATTACAATATCTAATGTCATTATATGTACATTTATCACAATTCGACCTATCGATAACGTGTCAGTATATGTATACTATGAGTGTAGTATATACCATGCGTATTATTATATTTATATACATTTATTTGATTTTTTGGAGTCGGTGCCAACCAAGCCAAGTTGCATGCAATTTTCCAATAGACACGCATTCAAATATCTACGATTTTTTTCACGATTTAATATTTAGTAAAAATTTAAATTTTATTCTTTTACGATTTGCATTGGATACTTAATTTTAATTTTGAACTTGGCTTGGCTGGCACCTACTCCAAAAAATCAAATAAATGTACATAAATATAATAATACGCGTGGTAAATACTACGCTCTTAATTTAATTTCTTATAACAATTATGTAAGGAAATTATTTTTCACTTTGCAGTAGTTTTTGAAGTCGGTTCGATTTTTGATAGAAAAGTTTATTTTTCTCTTTTTAGTTAAAAGTTAATGATTTTTTTTAAGTCGGCTAATTAAAATTATAATAAAGAAAAATTATCGCAAATTATATACGTATGTCAGGAGGGGATTCGAACCCATGCTCTCTTTCGAAAACCAGAGCTTAAATCTGGCGCCTCAGACCGCGCGCCATCTGATTGCACTCCACGCAGCGAGCTTATTCAACGCCTATGTTACTTTTAATTTGCGAGAAATGTGTAATTTTATTAGTTTTTGCCTAATTACTAAAAAAGTACTGAACCAATTTCGATGAAATGGAAGTGGTACCAATTCGAGAGTAACCTATAATTTAACACAAAAATGAAATTAATCTGTTGGATAGTTTCGGAGTAATCGGTGAATATACATAAAAAAAAAACATACGCATCGAACTGATAACCTTTTCCTCCTTTTTTGAAGTTGGTTAAAAATTATAATACCAAAAAGTTACAGCATACATGTATGTCAGGAGTGGGGTTCGAATCCACGCTCTCTTTCGAGAACCAGAGTCTTAGACCGCTCGGCAATCCTGATCACGCTCCATTCGGCGAAATTATTCAACGTCCATGTTACTTTTAATTTGCAAGAAGTCACTAATTTTATTAGTTTTGCCTAATTACCAAAAAAGGTTGCATAGTTTCGGAGTAATTGGTGAACATACATAAAAAAAGAAAAAAAAAACATACGCGTCGAATTGGTAACCTCTTCCTCCTTTTTTGAAGTTAGTTAATATAAAATTTATAATGCGGAAAAATTTATTACACATTATAGTTGGATGTAAATTATGTCATGAGTGGGGGGTCGAACCCACGTTCTCTTTCAATAACCAGAGCTTAAATCTGGCGCTTAAATCTGGCCTTAAATCTTCATAGGAGACCGTCAACAATTAAAAAAGAACGAATATCTTATGAATAACCCTGTCAAAATCAATGTAGCAAAAGCATTAAAACTGTAGATTATGATTAAGTGGCTTCTTTTAATAAACTGAATTCATTTTTATGTGGATAGCATGTATACTCGTAGAAAAATCAGGGTTTTTATAAAAACAGTTCCAAAATTTTCCAAGTTTTTTATTTTTTTGGTTTTGCTTATGATTTGCAGGGTTCTTAAAATAAAATAATGTTCTTTTCAGAAAATATGACAAATTGTACGCAATACAAATTGCACAAAGGCATTACTGAACACAATTAAAAGTTATGAACACCAAGGCGAGTGGCATATTATTTTATTTCGCATGTACACCTAAGCTGGGCGGTGGCTATGCCACTGAGAAGGAACTTTCTCGGCCCCTCTTGGTTCAGCTACGAAGCACCTAGTTAATATCTTGCGCACGTAAGTGTGAGAGTGGGGGCGAAAACCCACAAGCAAGGCTGTGTCTATGCAGTCAAGAGGCGCTTTCCCTGTCCCCCGTGGCTTCTTGCAAGGGGTACCTACCTTTCTCGTCTGGCCGACAACAAATGTCTTTCCTCATTCATAGGATTTGATCTTGGGGGCCAATCGCAAAGCAAAACCCTTCCGGGAATCCTAGGCATAAGGGCTACAAGCCTCAGCGTCCCCATGGGCGTTGTTGGCTGGTAGCTCGTCGAGGACCTCGGGGGGGGGGGGGGGATTTCCAAGTCGGACAACGCGGTCTCCTCGGAGCGGGATGGCGAGATGACGTCGTGACGTGCGTTGGTCATTGACCGTAGACATCGGACGGCGGGGGGGGGGACGGATATGTGCGCCCGAGTAATAGCCACCTAGCGGTTTGCGAACCGGGACCCTAGTCGAAGTCCTCGCGGCGAGAGTCATAAAGGCCTGTCAGGGCCTAGGGACGGAGGTGGAGCACTCCATCTTATATCAGCATTATGTATCATTTACTATTCTCAGCATTGTTAGTCAGAATTTTTCTCAACAGATGAATTTGTCGCAGTGGTCAAATTCCTTGGCCACCCTGACATCCAGATTTACCGTCATTCTCTTTTTTTCATCCGGTTTTGTTTAAAGGAGTATTTATTAGGCGCATTTTAATGATTTCCAGGAGTATATATAATGGATCACAACTGCTATTCAATCCATAACACTTCCAGATACTTGTAATTAGTTGCAAATATAAATATGTGAAATAAAATCCACTATTGTTAGGATACACAACATAACCAACAGATCAGATGTCGGGATGTAACTTTTATAATTCTGTTGGTAAATAAAGACATTTTGCTTTTATAAAATCTAGTTTGTTTTACATATTTTTTATGTGTCAGATAATTCTTGGACACCCTAGATATTAAGTTATCTGTGTGTCTTTAAAGCATCATTTCAATGCATAAAACATACAATACCTGAAAAAAAGGTTAAACATTATGATCGTGGTAATTTTTAAACATTAATATGTTGTACCGATGTTTAAAAAAGTTAAAAGATGTTTTTTTTCATACTTTTAAGTAGTGTTAAATATTGTCATAACTCAATAAATAGTATTTAAAATACTAAAAAAATTTTAACTATATTTTAAATGCATAATTAAGGGACATCGACTACTTCTGATTCACTGAAAAGTTTATGAACTATACAACTTTTATTTGCGAATTATTAATGCTTCTCAGAAAATTTCAGCGTTGTTTTTCTTTTCAAATACTCATGTTATTGTCAGAAAAATAGTCGAGTTCCTGTGTAAAAATATCATATTTATTGGGGTAATTACATGCATGCCTGTAACATGAGTCACAAACTACGATTTTTTCTACCAATATTTTCGTTTTGAAAAATGAGACTTATTTTAACGCGGATATTTCATTAATTGAATAAAGCCAAGAAAACTTTTTGAAAATAACGGTAGACAACAATTTCGCAGTTATAATCTTCGTGACTCGCGTTACAAAACCTCATGTATTGACCCATTATAGAATCATTAAAATGTGTATATTTTTTAGTTTTAAATTTAAATAGTTTTAAGAAATAATGTGGTTAATTTTATGCTATATTTAAAAAAAAAAAAGGATTGCTTATTTGTATGTTTGTGTGACATTTTTAATAATAATTACAAATTTTATACTTAAATTTTAGAAAATTTCAATAAGATAGTTCCAAAAGCATACAGATGCTTTAATTCTATCTTTAAAAAAAACTTTAATGTTTGGGTGTTGTTGTTTTTATTGGGTAATTTCTTCATAAAACATATTAAAGAATTTTTAGTTTTCTCTGAAAACCATTTCTGTATTTAATTTAAATTGATTTCCGCAGAAATATTTATCCTCGCTCAGTTATACGAAATATTCTGAAACAACATAAAATACAACATAAAATAGTCGCCAGTGGTAGTCTTACATACACTGGTGTCCAAAAGTTAAGCATAATTGGTAAATAAGTAAGAAATGAAAAAAAATCTAAATCGGAATATGGTGAAACGTGATATACGAGTGTAAAACGTTTCTAAAGTAAGGAAACAATTCAAAAGAACGATAATATTTACTTTCATTATCCAAAATAGCAGTTTGTAAGAAAACTGAGCATAGAAAGGGTTCACACTTTAAAGGAAAAATGAAAGTAAACATTAAATAAAATAGTGATGCTGCAGTTTAATAAGGCGAGTGGTCATCTCTGTCAGTCAGGCAGGCTACACAGCGATTTTCCATGCTATAAGATTATGAATGAGTTGCGGGCTCAAACATTTCCAAGCTTCTTTGAGAGCTCCTTTCAATTCGGCAACGGAGCGTGGTGGGTGCGAAAAGGCTGCAAATTGTCTCCTGAGCATAACCCATACATGCTCAACAGGATTTAAATCGGGGAGTTCGTTGGCTACGACATGCGCTGGATGTTTTCCGTTTCAAGGAAGTCGTCAACCAATAACGCACGCTGACAAGGCATATTATCATTCATGAATATGAAGTCAGGACCAACAACATCTCGAAGCAAGCAAACTAAAGCTCAAAAACTTCGTCTCTGTATCTTTAACCAGTCAAAGACCCCGTGTCAATGAAATGGAGCTCTGTGCGGCCGTCCAACATGATGCTTGCCCCTACCGTTACTCCCCCTGATGGAAAAAAGATGTTTTTACATTGTGTTTCTTGGTTCCAAACGTATTCCATGTTTTCTCCATATCGTTACCTGACGAAAATCGTTACTCAGACTAAATCGGGACTCGTCACTGAACATTCCATTGATCCAATTGTCCTCACTCCAATGTTGATGTTTCAATCTCCAGTTTAAACAAGCACGTTTATGCGCAAACGTGAGGGGAATGCAAACTGCTGATCTTCTGGTATACAGGCCAGCATGATTCAGTCTCCTTTAAACAGTTTATCTCGAAATTCGTGTTCCTGGGCCGACTGTGAGCGCCGAACCCAGTTCTCTGGCAGTACTGCCCCTCTGACGTCGCACACTTATTGCCAGATATCGGTCTTGGCGAAGAGTTGTAACTCTTGGTCGACATGTACTGGTCGTTGGATAATATTTCTCGTATTTTGAATCTCTGCCACATTCTTGAGATCACAAACTGGTCCACGTTCAGATTTCGAGACACTTCGGTTTGTGATTATCCGGATTCCAGCATTCCAATTATTCTTCCTTTCGCAAACATATCCAGTTGGCGTCTTTGTGCCATCATTAAACCTGTTTGATCGAAACAATATTTGTTGGCACATCAGTTTTACGAAATTCGTCTGAATTGCCTATATCACTTGAACCGGTTTTTAATTGTTCCGACATGCGCAGGTATTTTGCGCATGACGTAATCGACTGAAAAGTTTTGCATAAACCCAATGTTTCTTCTTCAACCAATTAATCTTCGCAAGTAATTTTGAATAATTTTACGAATAGTCACTCCACATTTTTAGCATTTTACGAATTATGCTTAACTTTTGGGAACCAGTATATGTAGCTGTTTTTAAAAACTTAATTTTAAAATTATAATTAATGTTTACATTTGCAACAACAGGGAAAATAACATTTAATATAAAATTTTGTCGTATATTTCAGTTTTAATTACTATTGGTTCGTATTTTCAGGGCTCACAATCGTTTGTTTTCCAAAATCCAGCATTTTGCAGGGGAAAATATTCATGATAGGTTTTTGTAACAATAATAAGTTAACCCCTTAACCTACGATTTACGTTCGTGAATTTTGGGCTAGAAACGTAAACAAGTTCGCGTAATCTTCGAACCATTCGCACGAATTGTGTGCTACACTGATCAAGCGTGATCCGATCGTACTACGGACTATGCACGTAATATTTACATTTGGCCCAATCATCGTATTATGGGCTAGGTCCGTAATATTTACATTAGGCCTGATCATCATACACGGGCTATGCCGGTAGTTGTAGGTTAAGGGGTCAAACCGTTTCGAAGTAAGTTTCCACGAAAATTATAAAAAAAAAAAATTTGAAAAAAATATGGTGTTCAAAAAATGAGCCGAATGGAGCATTGCATTTTGAAATAACTACATGATTTAATCATTTAAGTGTGCAACAATAGTTATAAAACTACAAGTGAAAGAGCTAACAAAGATTTCTCAGAAACTACTGAAATGGTTTCAATATATATATAAATATATATATATATATATATATATATATATATATATATATATATATATATATATATATGTATATATATATATGGCAGGTAATAGCCAAAATAAAAATTGATATTATGGCAAAAATAAATGAATTAATTAAAAATATAATAGTTAGATGTTGAAAACAAAAAATATTGATAGCAGTACAGATGATATCGATGCATCTTTTTTTCGAAAAGTATTAAAACGGTTTCAATACATTTTTAAATGTTTTGGCTGTAGCTAATCTATGAATTGTTGAATCGAAAAAAAATTGTACTAGTAATGCTAACTTGGAAAGGCTAGATAGTCTAGCTACTAATAAAACTTTAAAAAGTGTTTTTATACACCATATAAAAAATGGACGATTTTACGGAAGTATTACTGGTAATCTGGACGCCAGTATAATTTACTGTTTTTTAACGGAAAAATTTCACTAAATATTCCGTTTTTTCCGAGTTTTTACAAGAATTTGCGGAAAAATTTCCGCTAAAAAACAGTAAATAGTACTGGCATCTAGATTACCAGTAATACTTCCGTAAAATCGTCCTTTTTTTTTTTTTTTTTTTTTTTTTTTTTTTTACAGTGTAGCTTCAGTGGTTTATCGAGAAAAAGTTACATAAAGTGTTTTACATGTGATTTCGTAACAGTTGTATACCCTTTAATTTTTTTAAGTATATTTGAAAATTGTAATGGTACTTAAACGCACAAATTGAGCTTTATATCATTAGTTCAATACAGAAAATTCAGAAAGGTAACTTGTATTCTTAACAAATTGCCAAAAATACTCATCAATATTCAAGCCCCAAAACTTAAAGAAATAAATTTATTTTATTTATTTTTAAAGACCTTATTATTGCTCCATCATGTATAGCATAGGTTCTAAACGTTACGATTACAAAAATACTTAAGAAGGCTTATAAAATTACAGTATGGAAAATTTACCTCTCCACGGAATATTCTGTCTTGCCAAACTTCACCGAAAAATCTTACGAAATCCATCTGATTTGCAGAAATTAATTTCTGCAAATTGAATAAAAATATTTGGCCCACACTTGTTATGATAAATGTTTCAAAGGCCGATTCCTGAAAATTTATTAACACAAACACATTAGTGACACCAAAATAGCAGCAAAAATGTACTTTTGTCTTTAAATTAATTCTGTAAAAAACGCTAAATGACTCTGAAAATCTTATTATTACCTGGTGCATACGGCAGAACCTTTCCAACTCGATTATATACGCGGACACTCGGGCTACTGCAAATAGCAATGGGAAATGTTTACTAGAAAAGTCGGCGTTAACAGATGTAGCCCGAAGTTCTTGCAGAATGCAGCTGCCCTCACTCTCAACTCCAACCATTAGAGGTTCGCAGTCTTCTAAAACTTCATTACAGTCAGCTATTAATTGTAGGGCAGCTTTAGGATGTTTACAAAGATCCTAAAAAAGTATAACACTATTAATAAAAAGTAGAATTGTACATTCGAAATAAAAAAGAGGGACTATTCATTCCTCTGGAGAAAATATTCGCTCTATCGCTGAATCAAGATATGCCCAACCTCTTTAGATACTATTCAGTCGAAGCAAAAGTGGAATTATTAACTCTCTGAAAGAGTGAATACTGGGTCATTCCATGGTAACTTACGTTACGAACAATTTACTGCAGTAATTTTAGTAATATAACACTAAAAAATATTCAAATGTAAAATTAACATGACTTATCAATAAAACTATCTAAGAGTTAATTTGGATGAAATTACCTAAAAAAATGATAATGAAAATTACACTTTATAGGATAACTTACATTACTTTTTCAGTAATGGCAGTTACCTTGGTAAATAAAACTACCAAAATTTAAAAAATAACATTAAAATTAGGTAATTTTAATCTAAATTGGGCTTTGAATAAGTTTAATTAGCAAACCATGCATATTTCTATTTTGAATAATTTTTTTGTGTCTGTTGTATTATTAAAATTACTGAAAAAAGATCAAAATGTAACGTAAGTTACCATGGAATGACCCTACTCACTCTTGGGAAGCGAGCAATCACTCTTAAAGAGAGTGGATAATCACTATTTCGGAAGAGCGACTATTCACATTGGCTAAAGGACTGCGTTTTCTCACCCATGGTAGGTGTGAATGTTCATTTTTTATCGAGGAAATTCTTTTTACATTCTTATATCTTACAAGATGAAAGTATTGGATTCGTGAAAATATTCGGAATCCGGTTTTCAACGGATTTACACGCTTTATGCGTCAGAGAACCCGAAAAACATATTTTTATAAAATGTCTGTCTGTAAGTCTGTGAGTATGTGAGTCTATCAGTCTATCTGTATGGGACAAAAATTTTGTGGATGCTCTATGTCAAGAACTAATGCACGGAATTTCACAAAACTTTACTGTTAGATTCTGTTAGACCTTGATATACACTAGATCTGATTAATTTTTGGTGTACATCGCTCAACAGGTGGCGCTGATATGTTGCATTATTCACAATTTTCACAATAGCCATAACTCAAGAAGTAGTGCATGGATTTTCACTTTTTTTTTTTTTTTTTTTTGAAAAAAAATTTTAAAAAAATTAGGGAAATTTTTGAAATATTTTAGGTTTAACGAGAATTATTCAAAATGCCCCGTGCGCATTCCATATACATGAAAATCTCCAATATTATTTATACAAATTTGATTTACATATATAAATAAAACTGTGCATTGAATTTTATGTATATAATTATAAAGGTTAAAAAAAATCTAATTTTTTTAAAAACTTTGAGCATTTTTGAACCTATTTTTACAATTAACTACCTATAAGTTTTACAATTATTTTTATTTCAAAATACCATGCACAATTTTATGACATATATTATGATAAATAAATATTACAAATTTCAATGTATTTACAGAAAAAATAATGCGCATGGAGCATTTTGAAAAGTTCTCGTTAAATCTAAAATATTACAAAAATTTCCCTATTTTTCTCAAAAAAAAATTGTTTTTCCATTTTTTTTTATAAATGTATGTTATAATGCTCATAGTGTACCCTTCAATAATATTTAAAGTGCAATCTTAAAAAATATATATAAAAAAATTATTTTAAAAGTCCCTTGTCCCCTTAACCAAATACGATTTCTAAAGTAACAAAACAATTAAATTAAATGTGGCTAATATACGCTAAATAAGAATTGCATTAATTCAAATTTTCAGCAATAGAAAACGAAAATTAGAAATCATGATTAAGTTAAGGAGTATATTTAAAAAGATATATATAAACATATTCTAGAAAACATAAAGATTTAGACTCCTAACTCATGTTTAATAATATAAAATTAAAATAAAAACATAATGGATGAAAATAATTACACATTTTTAATATTTCGATTCTGCTTAGAACTTATTTTAAAAAGATGTGAGTTTATAAGCATTGCTTTTTAAGTGGAAAATTTGGACTTTGCAAAAATAACATTAATTTATGGAAAAGTCGGACAAAAAGATAGAAATTTAAATTTTATTGGAATTTGTGTTTGATTTATATTTAAAATCAAATCAAAGATTTTTAAACATTTAACATCCAGCTATTAAAAAATAATTAATAAATCTTTAAAAGTAATTAAAATATAGTAAACAATAACGCTTAATTATTTTTAATTCATTAGCATCTAAAGATCTAAAATTTGAATTATACATAAAGGAGAACATAATTAATGCACATTACGGGAATTATTGAAACACTTCATACAATTTTATCCATTACTTTTTTAACCTTACAAGAAACAAGTAATAATTAATTAAGATTTTGGTTAATTACTCGCCCTTATGTAACCATATAGGACATACAATAAAAGGAAAAACAGATTGAAATAAAACATTTTATTCCATTTTCTGCCACAAATCTAATTTAATTCATATGTAAACTTAGTTGAATTTATCCTTAAAAGTTCAATTAATGAATTAAATAAATATTTCCAAAAAATATTTTATTCCAATCTTTACCACACTTGCATCTATTTTCATTATATGCTCTAAAAGATGCGATTCGTTAAAAATATCCATAAAAACAACATAAACTAGACAGATGTGGCAATCTTAAAACTTTCTTATATCTTAAGCATGTTAATACTTTCTGAAAAATGTAGTATAGCCATGCCACCGGTTTGGTGGTTTAAACCAAAATCTAGTCAGCAACAACTTATGTCAATTTATTACTGAATCTGAAGTTTGATGAAAATCTGTGCATTAGCTTTTGAAATAGAGCAAAATCTAAAAAAAAATCTAAATGCAAAATCCCCCCCCCCCCCCAAAAAAAAAAATCTCCATAACAGCGCTAAATGTTGGATGATGTATACCAAAAATTAATCATGATGAATTTTTTATCAGGTACTAATTGTTTGATGAAAATCCATGCATTAGTTCTTAAGATACACTTATTGCGAAATCGTGAAAAAGGCAGTATAGCAGCGCCATTTCTAAAGCAATTTACACCAAAAACTAAAAATCATTAATCTATATCAGGGAGTTACTGAATCTGAAGTTTTAGAAAACTTCGTTCTTAAGATGGAGCTATTGGGATAATCACGAAAAATGCACCATGGCAGCACCGCCTGTTGAGCGATTTGCACCAAAATGTAATCAGCGCCATTTTATATTAAGTACTAGCTAAATATGAAGTTTTATGAAAATTCATGCGCTAGTTCTTGAGATATGGCTATTGAGGTAATTGTAAATAATGCAGCTTAGCGCCACCACCTGCTGAGTGTTACACACCAAAAGCTTATCAGATCTAGTTTATATTGAGGTGGCACAGAAGCTACAGTTTTGTGAAATTCCGTGCATTAGTTCTTGAGATAGAGCTCTTGCAATAATCATGAATAATGCACCATGGCAGCGATACCTGTTGAGGGATTTGCATCAAAACGTAATCAGCACCATGTTATATCAAGACAAATGAAATCTAAAGTTTTATGAAAATCCATGCACTACTTCTTGAGATATGGCTATTGTGAAAATTGCGAAATATTAAAAATGTGTAATTATTTTCATCCATTATGTTTCTATTTTTATTTTATATTATTAAACATGAGTTAGGAGTCTAAATCTTTATGTTTTCTAGAATATGTTTATATATATCTTTTTAAATATACTCCTTAACTTAATCATGATTTCTAATTTTCGTTTTCTATTGCTGAAAATTTGAATTAATGCAATTCTTATTTATGAGAGGGCGTATATTAGCCACATTTAATTTAATTGTTTTATTACTTTAGAAATCGTATTTGGTTAAGGGGGACAAGGGACTTTTAAAATAATTTTTTTATATATTTTTTTTAAGATTGCACTTTAAATATTATTGAAGGGTACACTATGAGCATTGTAACATATATTTATCACAAAAAATGTAAAAAAAATTTTTTTTTGAGAAAAATAGGGAAATTTTTGTAATATTTTAGATTTAACGAAAACTTTTCAAAATGCTCCATGCGCATTATTTTTTCTGTAAATACATTGAAATTTGTAATATTTATTTATCATAATATATGTCATAAAATTGTGCATGGTATTTTGAAATAAAAATAATTGTAAAACTTATAGGTAGTTAATTGTAAAAATAGGTTCAAAAATGCTCAAAGTTTTTAAAAAAATTAGATTTTTTTTAACCTTTATAATTATATACATAAAATTCAATGCACAGTTTTATTTATATATGTAAATCAAACTTGTATAAATAATATTGGAGATTTTCATGTATATGGAATGCGCATGGGGCATTTTGAAAAATTCTCGTTAAACCTAAAATATTACAAAAATTTCCCTAATTTTTTTAATTTTTTTTTTTTTCAAAAAAAAATATTTTACATTTTTTGTGATAAATATTTGTTATAATGCCTATAATGTACCCTTGAATAATATTTAAAGTGCAATTTTAAAAATATAAAAAAAATGATTTTAAAGGTCACTTGTCCCCTTAATATAAGCTAAATAGAAGGATGATGAAGGAAATAGATCAAGGAAATAGAAAAAGAAAATATAAAAACTAAATAGAAGAAAATATAAAAATTAAATAAATGACTGCGCCCGTTTTGGTTTAAAAGGTACTTTGGTGTAAAAACAGTTATTAATTTATTTTAAAGAAATATTTAGTCTTATATTATGCAAGTAAATATGAACATTTAAAAAATATACTAAATCAGTTTTATCCATAAATATCAAAACATGCATAAAAAGCACTTTATTTCAAAGCTTAAATATCACTAGCAGGGGAGACCGAGCTTAGCTCGGTCAAAATTAACTTTGTGTTCAAATCGATATAGTATTTTCACTGTATCATTAACTCTGCATTATTACTGTAAAACATGTTTATAATAGTATTACTTAGAAAAAAAATCAATAAGAAAATATGTTTTTATGAGCATGTTTATAAATTTTACTTTATTTTAAAATTTAGAACGAAAGGACATCGATCGAAATCACTTTTTTAGCTCGACTCTGTTTGGTTTAACCATGCATCTCGAATCCTCTTAAGAATGTATAAAAAAATTCTTTACATTCTGAAAGACAATATTTTTTGCTAGATATAGCCAAAGTTGGAGGCATTCTTTCATTTGGTTCCAAATACGTGTTTTGGTTTTAGTAATTTTTATAGTCGATTTTTTGGCCATATGTCGCCAATATTTTGTCAAATATCACCAAGTTATTGGCTTTTGCCATATTCTCGTGACCCTGACCCGTATTATCCAAAATGAGCCACTAATCAAATTTGATCAAGCATGTGACATAGCTCAATCGTCTTCAGGTAATCAAAAACAGTAGAATATAAAATTGAATCAAAATCGTTTAAGCCATTTTTTAGGTAAAATTAGCTTGGCAGCATTCAGCAATGAAGCGAAATGTCCCACTAATATAATTTTGTTTAACATGCGACTCAGCCCAATAGTCTTCTCTTAACAAAAAACGTTTTGTTTCAAAATTTAGGTAAAATTGATTGAGTCGTTGTTATATATAATTAGAATGACCCTAGCGCATTAAGACCCAAAATGACCCACTAATCGAATTTTCGCGAGCATGTGTCCAAGCCAAATGGTTTTCTCTTGCTCAAAAACGATATAATACAAAGTATAGTCGAAATGGTGAGTACCATTTTCTATATAAAATTAGCATGACCCATCATGACCAACAAATGACCCTTATAATCGAAATCTCTCGAACGTGTGGCCTAGCTCATTAGTTTTAGCAAGCCGAAAAACATTGATACAAAATTTAGATAAAATCGATTGAGCCGTTTTTTAGATATAGTTAGTTTGACCCTGACCCCTTATGATCCAAAATGACCCATTGATCGAATTTTCTCAAAAATCTGTCATAACCCAATGATTTTGTTGTGCCCGAAAACTATAAAATACAAAATTTAGTCAAAATTGCGCGAAACGTTGTCTAGATAAAATTAGAATGACCCAAAAGTGGCCCACTAATCGAAATTTCTTGAACATGTGACCTACCCAATGATTTTCTCATGCAAAAAATATGTTGTACACAAAATTTCGTTAAAATCGACCCACCCATTCTTTAGATATAGCTTGACCTCGACCCATTAAGACCCACAAATGACCGTTATAATCGAAAGCTCTCAAATATGTGACTTAGTCCATTAGTTTTCTCGTTTCTAAAAATTGTTACATACAGAATTTCGTTAAAATTGATCCTGCCGTTCTATAATTATATATAGTTTGACCCGGACCCTATATGATCCAAAATGACCCATTAATCGAAATTTTTCGAACATGTAACCTAGTCCAATGATTTTATCGTGCCAAAAAAAAAAAAAAAAATGTTGCATACAAAATTTCGTTAAAATCGATCCACCTGTTTTTTAGATATTGCTTGACCATGACCCATTATGACCCATCATGACCCACAAATGACCCTCATAGTCGAAATCTCTCAAACATGTGATTTAGCTCATTAGTTTTCTCATGTCAAAAAACTGTTACATACAAAATTTCGTTATAATCCATCATGCCGTTCTTTAAATATAAATAGCTTGACCCAGACTCTTAATGACCCAAAATGACCCATTAATCGAAATTTTTCGAACATGTAACCTAGTTCAATGATTTTATAGTGCCAAAAAAATATTGCATACAAAATTTCGTTAAAATCGATCTACCTGTTCTTTAGATATAGCTTGACCGTGACCCATTATGACCCACCATGACCCACAAATGACCCTCATAGTCGAAATCTCTCAAACATGTGATTTAGCCCATTAGTTTTCCGATGTTAAAAAACTGATACATACAAAATTTCGTTATAATCCATCACGCCGTTCTTTAAATATAAATAGCTTGACCCAGACTCTTAATGACCCAATATGACCCATTAACATTTTTTCTCGAACATGTAACCTAGCCCAATGTTTTTCTCGTGCACGAAAACCATAGAATGCTATTTTTAGTCAAAAATTGCGTGAGAAAATCTCTAGATAAAAATAGCATGACCCACAATGACCCCAAAAATGACCCACTAAACGAATTTTCTCGAACATGTTACCTAACCCAATGGTCTTCTTGGAATCCAAAACGATACAATATAAACTTTGGTCAAAATCGTTAGAGCCGTTTTTTAGATAAAAATGGCTTGACCCATAATGACCCAAAAATGACCCACTAATCGAAATTTTTCGAACGTGTGACCCAGCCTAATAGTTTTGTTGTGCAAAAAACGATTGGATAGAAAATTTTCTTAATATCGATCCAGCAGTTCTCTAGATATAAATAGCTTGATCATGACCCATTATGACCCAAAATGACCCAATAATCGAATTTTCCCGAACATGGGACCTAGCCCAATGGTCTTCTCGTGCCCGAAAATGGTAAAATCCAAATTTTTGCGAAAATCGTTAGAGCCGTTTTTGAGATAAAATTTACCCCCCCCCCCCCCCCACACACACACACAATTTTTGCTCGCATTATAGTATAAGATATATTTCATTTTTTAATGCCAATAATTACGTGTATCAAAAACTTAGAAAATGCGCTTATAATAGAAACTTGTTTACAATTACGATATTAGGAAAAGATAGAATAATAAAATATGAGATTTAACTAAAAAATAATAACAAATATAAACACTCTAAGTGTTTATAATCAGAAATCGATAAAAAGCGAAAGAAGCAAAATCTCATATAAGGGGCTGTGCAGATTTACCGTTATCATTTTGGGGGGGAGGGAGGAGTCTGGCAAATGATAGCGTGAGATATCTTTGGGGGTAGGCGGAATTTGTCTTTTGATATCAATATCCTTTTTGATCCAATCAAAATTTTATTTTTTTATTTTTAACATGCTTTTTGGTACGAAATAGTAAGTTACCTTTTTTTAGTCTATTTTTAAGAAATTACAAAGTTTTTAATAAAATCACTAAATTATTAAAATTATTTAATTCTAACATATGAAATACTCCAACATATGACATTATTAATCATCTTCATATGTGTATCCATCTCCAATCACTGTTCGAGAAACCATTATGGAAAGTATATCTCAAAAGAAGCTTGTGTTTACTAATAAATAAAAGTAAAAGAAAAACATAGCCCGTTTGTTTTGGTGATAAGAATTCATCTCTCCCCCCTCCCCTCCACTGTGCGAGGCAAGTGCAACAAGGCTTTATTATTGTTGAATGCATTATCAATATGTAACAAAAAGCTATGATAAAATACTTTTAAATAATAACGATTTCTTTGAATGTTACAAAATATAAAGTGTTTTTTTTTTTTTCATTTGAATCAACAAAATATGCGAAAAATAAATATAACCAGTTTTGTATACCACTTCCAGTAACCCAAAATGACCCACTAATCGAATTTTCGCGAGCATGTGTCCAAGCCAAATGGTTTTCTCTTGCTCAAAAACGATATAATACAAAGTATAGTCGAAATGGTGAGTACCATTTTCTATATAAAATTAGCATGACCCATCATGACCAACAAATGACCCTTATAATCGAAATCTCTCGAACGTGTGGCCTAGCTCATTAGTTTTAGCAAGCCGAAAAACATTGATACAAAATTTAGATAAAATCGATTGAGCCGTTTTTTAGATATAGTTAGTTTGACCCTGACCCCTTATGATCCAAAATGACCCATTGATCGAATTTTCTCAAAAATCTGTCATAACCCAATGATTTTGTTGTGCCCGAAAACTATAAAATACAAAATTTAGTCAAAATTGCGCGAAACGTTGTCTAGATAAAATTAGAATGACCCAAAAGTGGCCCACTAATCGAAATTTCTTGAACATGTGACCTACCCAATGATTTTCTCATGCAAAAAATATGTTGTACACAAAATTTCGTTAAAATCGACCCACCCATTCTTTAGATATAGCTTGACCTCGACCCATTAAGACCCACAAATGACCGTTATAATCGAAAGCTCTCAAATATGTGACTTAGTCCATTAGTTTTCTCGTTTCTAAAAATTGTTACATACAGAATTTCGTTAAAATTGATCCTGCCGTTCTATAATTATATATAGTTTGACCCGGACCCTATATGATCCAAAATGACCCATTAATCGAAATTTTTCGAACATGTAACCTAGTCCAATGATTTTATCGTGCCAAAAAAAAAAAAAAAAAAAAAATGTTGCATACAAAATTTCGTTAAAATCGATCCACCTGTTTTTTAGATATTGCTTGACCATGACCCATTATGACCCATCATGACCCACAAATGACCCTCATAGTCGAAATCTCTCAAACATGTGATTTAGCTCATTAGTTTTCTCATGTCAAAAAACTGTTACATACAAAATTTCGTTATAATCCATCATGCCGTTCTTTAAATATAAATAGCTTGACCCAGACTCTTAATGACCCAAAATGACCCATTAATCGAAATTTTTCGAACATGTAACCTAGTTCAATGATTTTATAGTGCCAAAAAAATATTGCATACAAAATTTCGTTAAAATCGATCTACCTGTTCTTTAGATATAGCTTGACCGTGACCCATTATGACCCACCATGACCCACAAATGACCCTCATAGTCGAAATCTCTCAAACATGTGATTTAGCCCATTAGTTTTCCGATGTTAAAAAACTGATACATACAAAATTTCGTTATAATCCATCACGCCGTTCTTTAAATATAAATAGCTTGACCCAGACTCTTAATGACCCAATATGACCCATTAACATTTTTTCTCGAACATGTAACCTAGCCCAATGTTTTTCTCGTGCACGAAAACCATAGAATGCTATTTTTAGTCAAAAATTGCGTGAGAAAATCTCTAGATAAAAATAGCATGACCCACAATGACCCCAAAAATGACCCACTAAACGAATTTTCTCGAACATGTTACCTAACCCAATGGTCTTCTTGGAATCCAAAACGATACAATATAAACTTTGGTCAAAATCGTTAGAGCCGTTTTTTAGATAAAAATGGCTTGACCCATAATGACCCAAAAATGACCCACTAATCGAAATTTTTCGAACGTGTGACCCAGCCTAATAGTTTTGTTGTGCAAAAAACGATTGGATAGAAAATTTTCTTAATATCGATCCAGCAGTTCTCTAGATATAAATAGCTTGATCATGACCCATTATGACCCAAAATGACCCAATAATCGAATTTTCCCGAACATGGGACCTAGCCCAATGGTCTTCTCGTGCCCGATAATGGTAAAATCCAAATTTTTGCGAAAATCGTTAGAGCCGTTTTTGAGATAAAATTTACCCCCCCCCCCCCCCCCCCACACACACACACAATTTTTGCTCGCATTATAGTATAAGATATATTTCATTTTTTAATGCCAATAATTACGTGTATCAAAAACTTAGAAAATGCGCTTATAATAGAAACTTGTTTACAATTACGATATTAGGAAAAGATAGAATAATAAAATATGAGATTTAACTAAAAAATAATAACAAATATAAACACTCTAAGTGTTTATAATCAGAAATCGATAAAAAGCGAAAGAAGCAAAATCTCATATAAGGGGCTGTGCAGATTTACCGTTATCATTTTGGGGGGGAGGGAGGAGTCTGGCAAATGATAGCGTGAGATATCTTTGGGGGTAGGCGGAATTTGTCTTTTGATATCAATATCCTTTTTGATCCAATCAAAATTTTATTTTTTTATTTTTAACATGCTTTTTGGTACGAAATAGTAAGTTACCTTTTTTTAGTCTATTTTTAAGAAATTACAAAGTTTTTAATAAAATCACTAAATTATTAAAATTATTTAATTCTAACATATGAAATACTCCAACATATGACATTATTAATCATCTTCATATGTGTATCCATCTCCAATCACTGTTCGAGAAACCATTATGGAAAGTATATCTCAAAAGAAGCTTGTGTTTACTAATAAATAAAAGAAAAAGAAAAACATAGCCCGTTTGTTTTGGTGATAAGAATTCATCTCTCCCCCCTCCCCTCCACTGTGCGAGGCAAGTGCAACAAGGCTTTATTATTGTTGAATGCATTATCAATATGTAACAAAAAGCTATGATAAAATACTTTTAAATAATAACGATTTCTTTGAATGTTACAAAATATAAAGTGTTTTTTTTTTTTTCATTTGAATCAACAAAATATGCGAAAAATAAATATAACCAGTTTTGTATACCACTTCCAGTTTCATATATAACTTCTAAAAAAAAAAAAAAAAAAAAAAAAAAAAATGTAATTTAAGAAATTACACCAACCATTTGAAAAATGTTTCACTCGAAACATTCATCTATCATTTTAAGCTAAATACCAGTTGTTTTATTGTGTATTATCCGTGCCACTGCTATAAATGACTTTATAATACATGCTGCAATTCGAAGGTACGGTTCGTTTAAGTTACATCACTCCATTGTCGCCAAGCATAAAAGTTGGCGGCGAAAGAAACATTTCAAACTATGTAACATTGTTGGTGCGAAAGTAATCATTATTAAAATACAGCTTTGGCATATACTGTTTGATTTTACAGAGCGGAATTTTGGTGATGGAGGTTTTAAACCAAAGTCGATCGCAGCACATGCATCTGTGAATGGGTCCATCAGACATTGAATCAAAAAAGTTTTTTTCCAGTTTTTCCCAAGCCGATTGCTTTTTAGTTTTCTTTTTAGGTGGTGGAAAATCAAGAGTAATAGCTATAACATTTTCCGGCTTGTTAGAATTACTATTGGCACTCAAATTTTCCTGGTTAGAACCGACCGATTGTAAAACGCCATGGCTAGTGGATTGGTTGCCCTCGAGACATGATGTTTTACAATTAATCGGTTCGGCATTAAATTGCGTTCTTTTTCGTGATCGCCTTTCAACACGTAATTGGTTTTCAGCGGCTCGATAATCTTTTGATTTACTCGTTTTCTGCATTGAAAGACGTTTTTGCGCCAAACCAAATCATAGGCGTAACTAGAGAATGTTTCTAGGGGGGGCACGGCCCCATCTATCTGATAATTTTTAAACAATAATTGTAAAAACTATTATTGTTTGGAAAACAATAATAGTGTGACAATGTTGTTTTATAGTAAACTGTTTGATAATTTCCAAACAATAATAGTATTAGTAACTAGTCGAATGTGGCAATCCTAAAACTTTCTTTTTCTGATTTATTTTAAGATTCACTTTTGCTCTCAAACGCACTAAACTGTGAAATTCTCTTATTTAGAAACTATATTAGGTCCCATGACTGCGATTTTTTGATAAATGCAGAAAATATTACAAAAAATACAGCCAAAGTTCGTCTTTTGAACCGAATTTTCCAAAGCGAATCTGGGAACGAAAAAAAGGGTCATGCTGAGAAAATAATTGTCGATAAATCAAATTCTAATAAATTCAGAGAAAAATGAAGTCATACGGCACCTTATAACATATCTTCAAAAAATATCTCAGCAAGTTTCATGTTTTTACTTTCACAAATGAATCTGAAAATGTATAGGGAAATTTTGAGCTGCTGAGAGAGAAAAAACATTTTTTCAAATACACCCTTAATGCGTCAAAGTTTGCTACCTCAGTGCCAAAATTAAATGGTAATTTATGATAATTGTGAAGATTTTAAAGACATGAAATTCCTTGCATTAGTTTTTAAAATAAGACTATTGTGGAAATGTGAAAAAATGCAACATAAAAGTGCCACCTGTTGGGCGATTCATACCAAAACATAAACAGCAACAATATTTATCAAGCTATACCTGAATGTGAAGTTTGGTGAAGCTCACTGATTAGTTCTTAAAATAGAGATATTGCAGGAATTGAGAAAAATTCAGCATTGCAACGCCACTTATTGGGAGATTGACAACAAAACATGAACAAAACTAGTTCATTTCATGGATTTACTGAATCTAAAGTTTGATAAAAATTCGTGCACCTGAGAACCTGAGATAGCGCTATTGCGCAAATTGTGAAAAATGCAACAAAGCAGTGCCACCTGTTGAGCAATTTACACCAAAATGCTAACAACATCGATTCATGTTGAGAACTAACTGAATCTGAAGTTTAAAGGAAATCCGTGTATTAGGTATAGATATATAGCTGTTGCGTAAATCGTAAAAAAATGCACCATAGCAGCGCACCTGTCGAGCGATTTGCACCAAAAACTAATCAGTATCAATCTATATCAAGAACTACCTGATTATAATTTTAAATTAAATTCCGTGCGATAGTTCTTGAGATAGAGCTATTGCAAAAATCGTGAAAAATTTAGCATACCAGCGCCTTCTGTTGAGCGATTTACACAGAAATGAATACAATATCAATTCATGTTAAGTACTGACTGAATCTGAAGTTTGGTTGATATCCGTGCCTTAGTTCTTCAGATATAGCTGTTGCGTTAATCGTAAAAAAAAAAAAAAAAAAAAAAAAAACAGCGTAGAAGCGCCATCTGTTGAGTGATTTGCAACAAAAACTAATCAGTATCAAGTTGTATTAGGGAATACCTGAATATAAATTTTTATTACATTCCGTGCATTAGTTCTTGAGATAGAGCGTCCACAAAATTTATGTCACATAGAGACAGAGTCTGATTCACATATACACATACAGACGTTTTGTGAAAACTTGTTCTTACTAAAAACTAGGAATCTCTGATCCCTAAACGGGTAATTCCGCCAAAAACCGGAATTCGAAAATTTTCACGAATCTAATATTTTCTTCCTTAAAGATAGAAAAAAGTAAAAATAGTTTTGTTAGAATTGATAATACTCAAAGGAAAGTTCACTTGTTAATACATTCCTGAAAACGTACAATCTATCAAAGAAACTAATTGGATGAAACTTTCTTCTGTCTTTAGCTGCTATCAGATTCACAAACTTTACGAGCAACAAACTTTTCAGCCGATTTTAACCCCAAATTTTTCCCCTTCAAAGAGAGAAAAAGGTTACAATTATTTGCAAAAAGTTAGAGGAATAGCAGGAAAACCAATACTACTACTACCAGCCGTTAATATTTATCGCCTATTCCTATCAATCGCTTATCTCTGATTCGTTAAAATGCTCGGTGCACGATGAAAAGTCTCGGCTAGCGGTGATTTTTTTTTTTTTTTGGGGGGGGGGGAACTGCAGAAAAAAAGTTGGGGGAAATTGCTGTTTGCTATCACACTGGGTGTTGTGAGGATATTTCGCGAAAAGTTGGAGGAAATCAAGTGTTGGTTCAAAAATCTTTCGAAATGTTGTTGAATCTAATAGTGGCTTTATACATCAAGTTTTCGATTCAAAACAGTGGCTGGGGGAAATAGTTACTTATAAACAACACAGTCGCCATTTTTTTAAAAATAAATATATAAATTAGTTAATGAGTTATAAGGAATTTTGATCGCATGACAACCATTTTTCCTCCTTTTTGTCGCTACCATGTCGCAAATTTGTTTCAAATCATCCACTGTGAAAATCGTCTTCTGAAAGATCTTATCAAAGAATGAAGAACATTTCTCACTTACATAGCTTTTTAATCATGAATCTAGGGAAAAAAGTTAGCGGAAAAAATGACATAAATTAAAAAAGCGAAAAAAAAAAGTGAAACGGGAAAATTGTTACCGGGAAAAAGGGACAAGGAAAAAAAGTTACCGGAAAAAAAAGAGTGACAAGGAGTTGATTTTGGGGATTTATTGGTTAAGTATGAAAGGGGGGTGGGGGGAGGCTCTTAATTTATGTAAATGGGCTTTTCATGCTAAATTAACTGTTTTGGTTCAATTTTTGGATATATGTTCATACTGAAAAGACGCTTGTTTGATTAGTTTTGGGAATGGACGATTACCCTCCGTTCTACATAAGATGAATGGGTTTTTAAGCAGAATTATCCAACTTGTGTCAAATTTTGGATATAGGTTCTTTCTGACAAGGCTTATATATAGTATTGTGGTGTCGTGTCCTCAGTTTCTCTTTATTCAGTTGGTTTATTTGTTAAGTTCATCAATAACACATTTTTTGTTCCTCAAGTTCTTTATTAGAACTACAGATCAATTAATAAAAAAAAAAATAATAAATGAAACGACATTACAACTACATAGGAGCCACATTCCAATATTACATTTCGCTTAGCACGTCTAAGCCACCTTACATCTATGTACTGTCTAGTACATTACCAGCAAATGTCTCTCTTCCAACTACCTTCCTTCCCTCTCTACGCAGAACAATCCCACCCCTCAGCTCATTGCCACTAGACCAGTGAAATCATTTTCTAGTTCCTTGAAGTCAATTGCAGCTATTCTTCTCAGTTTTAGAATGAAGATACTTTCACTCTTACATACCTTTTCACAATGGGATTTCGCTATCTATCTTCTGCCCAGATTAAAGTTGTCAGTACGTCGTCGCAGTATATAATGCCTGCAGAATTTTGGAAATTTAATGGTAAAGTATAGAGGGGGTACGAGAGATAACCTCTCTTAAATTAAAAATCATTGTCTTTTTACGCAGAATTATTCGATTTGCTTAAAAATTTGAATGTAGGTTCATTATGATAAGGGGTATCCCTGAATAGTTATGGGATTCTTTTGCTAATTAAAAAGTGGGAGGACGGTGATTATTCCCCCCTTAAATTAGATAAATTGTTTTTATGCACAATTATCCGATGTATTTCAAATTTTGGATATAGGTCCTCTCTCATAAAATAAAATCCCTGAATAGTTTTAAGGATTTGTTTATATATCCTCAATAGCTGTTTGCATTTAAAAGCAGTTTATGTTTCTGCATAGCATTTTTCAGTATTCTATAAATATCCTAACAAAGAAAAAAATATCCTGTTTTTATTAAAATCGTTTTTTAGGTGCGATCGTAATTATGAAAATACGTAGCACCTATTGTTGTCGCTCAGTCCGTCCGTCTGTCTGTCTGTCCGTCCGTCCGTCTGTCCGCATATAACAACGCAAAAACTACCCAACCGAATCATTTGAAATTTAAAATACATAATTATTACATAATTTTGTCGAGTCATTTCAAATTTTATGAAATTCGGATGGATAGATCAATTACAGGGACAATCAAAAGGATTCCATTACATTACGGTTAATGGGGAAAAAAGTTTCAAATGCATTTTAATCGTTTGAAATTTAAAACATATAATTATTGTGTAATTTTGTCGAGTCATTTCAAATGTTATGAAAATCGAATGCATAGATCAATTACAGGGACAATCAAAAGTATTCCGTTACAATACGGTCAATGGGGAAAAAGTTTCAAATGCATTTTAATCGTTTGAAATTTAAGTCGTATATTTATTACAGAATTTTGTCGAGTCATTTCAAATGTTATGAAAATCGAATGCATAGATCAATTACAGGGACAATCAAAATATTCCGGTACATTACGACCAATGCGAAAAAAAGTTTCAAATGCATTTTAATGGTGTTACACTCATTTGAACATAATAGAATTGGCATGAATCTTTGAAGTATGTACTAAAATATACACTCTGTACAAGCTGTGATGCAAAGAATATTCATTATTAAATTACAGTGCCACACAAATGTATTCCACTAAATCATGTTATACGGGAAAACATTGTTTAGGGCGTGTTTAATTATTTTAAACTACTTCAATTTTTTTGAATAAGATATACGTTAATGAAGTACAATAAAAATTACTCTCTGCATATTTACAGGAACACAAAGATTTCGACCACTGTACTACATCCAAAGTACGCTCTACTATATCATCAAGATCTGAATATTTTTAAAACTTCGTTATTGTACGAACGCACCTCATTTGCTACGCTTCACGTGCAATTTCCAACTTGTTTTTATTTAAATTTGTTTTTTAATTTTTTAAGTGTCCAAACACTGAAGATCTATCAAGAACTACAGGTTTTTAAACAATTAACTTTCTAATTACTAACATAAGCTAGTAATAAAAAACTATTATTATTATTATTACTACTACAAATTAATGAATTCACTAGTTCATTCGTTCGTGACACATAACACAGTTTGTACATTAAAATTTTCTAACATATATTTTTTAAATGTTTTATATTATATTTTGTGATGTGTAATATGGGACATTAATTAGTAAAAATCCAGTTTTAAATGATAAATATTCGGCGTAAATTAAAATGATAATTACAACAAATGATTTAGCATATTACTTTTTTCAGAAAATAAATAAATAAATAAACCAGTTTTAAATGCAAAATGAATTGTAATAATTATAAGGAAAACGATAAAGTGTATTATGTTTTCTGGCATAATTGTTTTCAATCATTAAATTAAAATATAAAGAAAATTTCTTTTTATTTGTTATTTGCGTTCAGTTGCATTCAACTCGCTTTTTTATTTTACTTGGGCATTTTTGCGGCAAACCTTTACCGAGAAATCCCCTGATCGTCAAATTTTCTAAGAGACTAGCCGCCCGTGATATGTACCGGACATCCAAAATTTGAAGTAAATCTGATAATTCTGCATAAAAAGCCATTTTTTTAATTTAAGGGTTTATCCTCTGTTTCTTCCTCTATACTTAGCTATTAAATCCTTAAAACTATTCGGAGATCCACCTTATCAGAAAGAACCTATATTTAAAATTTGAAATACATCGGATAATTCTGAATAAAAACCGACTTATCTAATTTGAGGGGGAAATAATAGCTTGCCCCCTCCTCTTTTTAATAACATAAGAACCCCAATAACTAATGAGAAATACGTCTTATAATAAACCTATGACTAAAATTCGAGGTAAATCGGGTAATTCTGCGTAAAAAGGCATCTATTTAACTAAGAGGGATTACTCCCCGTCCTTCCCCTCTTTATACTTAGCCATTAAACCCTTAAAACTATTCAGGGATTTACCTTATCAGAAAGAATCTATATTTAAAATTTGAAATACATCGGATAGTTCTGGATAAAAACCGATTTATCTAATTTGAGAGAGAGATAATTACCCGTCCCCCCTTTATAATAAGCAAAAGAACCTCATAACTAATCAGAGATACGTCTTATCATGATGAACCTATGTCCAAAATTCCAAGCAAATCGGATAAGTCTGCGTAAAAAAACTATTAATTTAATTTAAAAGAGGTTTCCCCCGTCTCCTTTTTTCTTAACCATTAAACTCCCAAAACTCTTCAGGCATTATAGTATACTGTTTGTAATCCTTATCAGAAAGAACCTATCCAAAAAAATCCAAAGCCAATATCCAAAAAAAAAAAAAAGACACGAGACACGTCGTATAGTTCTGCATAAAAACCCGTTTATCTAATTGGGGTGGGGGGTAGTAATCATATGTCCAAAAATTGAATCAAAGCAGTTAATTCAGCATGAAAAACACATTTACCTAAATTAAGACCCTCCCGCTGATCCCCTCTATATACTTAACCAATGAATCCCCAAAATCAATTCCTTGTCACTTTTTTTCCGGTAATTTCTTTCCTTGTCCCTTTTTTTCCGGTAACTTTTTTTTCCGAGTCATTTTTTCCGCTTTTGTAGTTTATGTCACTTTTTACCGATAACTTTTTTTCCCGTTTACCCACTTAGCTATTTCGTGCGTTTTTTAAAAAAGAATTAATAAAACAAGTTGGAAATTGCACATAAAGCCTACCAAATGAGGTGCGTTCGTACGATAACGAAGTTTTAAAAATATTGAGATCTTGTTGTTAATAGTAGACAGTACTTCAAATATAGTATAGTGGTCAAAATCTTTTTTTTTTTTTTTTTTTTTTTTCTTTTTTTGCAAATATACATGGACATACAACTTTTATTACGCCTAAGCAACGTATACTATATTCATAAAAGTAAAATAGTTGAATATAATTAAAACACGCCTCAAACAATAAATCCTCGTATATCATTATGTAGGGGAATATTTTGAGTGACCGTGTAAATTAATAATAAATATTTTTTGTAGCATAGATTGTAAAGACGGATGAACTGGCAGACTGAACGACGAATATAAGTGCTAGTTATTTATATAATTACGGACGAACTTAAAATTATTCAGATCTTGATGTAATAGTACACAGTATTTCGGATACAGTATAGTAGCCAAAATCTTTTGTGTGTCCCTGTAAGTACTATCTGCTTTCTTTTATACAGAAAATAACTTGTAACACTCTTCAGCAACAAATATCAATCTCATAAAATTTTAAATAGTTAATTACAATTAAAATGCGCACCAAACAATGTTATCCCTATACCATTATGTAATAGAATACTTTTATCTGGCCTTGTAAATCAATATCAAATGTACTCTGCGCTGCAGATTATGCAAAATGTATATTATAATATGTACTTCACAGATGCATATCAATTTTATAACATCAGAAAAATGCATTCGAAACTTTTCCCCATTGACCGTAATGTAACGGAATACTTTTGATTGTCCCTGTAATTGAACTACACATCCTATTTTCATAAAATTTTAAATGGCTCGACAAAATTATGTAATAATTATATATTTTAAATTTCAAACGATTAAAATACATTTGATATTTCTTTCCCCAGTGACCGTAATTTAACGGAATACTTTTGATTGTCCCTGTAATTGATCTATGCATCGGATTTTAATAATTATACATTTTAATTTTCAAACGATTTGGTTGGGTAGTTTTTGCGTTGTTATATGCGGACGGATGGACAAACAGACTGAACGACAACAATAAGTGCTACGTAGTTACATAATTACGAAAGCATCTAAAAATTGTTTGAAAGTAGTTCCTTTGGATTTGAGAACAAACTTAACAAAAGGATAATATACGAAAACTGTAACGTTTAAGTTAATATCTTTCAGAAACCTAAATAGAAATGAATTATATACTTTTCAAACATACCTGGATTAAATGAATGAATGATCTCGTATATCCATCTTTTTCATAATTTTCTTCTCTGAAGAGGATTAATATCAGTCGTAGCGAAACGCACAATAAAAGAAAAAAAAACACCTTAGCACTACAGCAACTAACAACAGAAACATGCGAGCATGTGTTTTTGTGTTTTTCCTGGAATTTGACAGTTCAGCCCCGTTTCCAAAAAAAAAGAGCAAGTAACAGATGTAGCTAATTAAGACCCCCCCCCCCCCCAATGGTGCAGTATTGAAAAACCCGAGACAGTGACAGGAAATGACTATTTCTTTTAGCCTCCTGCTGATTTCCAATCGTACAAATGAATGCAGTCCTCTTTCAAAAGGAGTGACCGGTTTTCGTCAAAAGCTGATACTTTTACCATGTGCTGTTTGGGGGGGGGGGGGGGGGGGGGTGATCGATAAGTAAGAAATAATTGTAAAAAAGCGAGAAAAGAGACTAAATCTGAAAAATATAGACCTAAGACAAATGCAAAAAATAGCCAGTTTAGCGTCCCACTCTGAGACATGTGTAATTTCTCGAAAAAATAAAATTTTTATGTTCTAACATTACAACAAGAGTTTAAAATTCTAGGGGGGGGCCCTGGGTTGTCTGGGGTGGGCCCGGCCCACCCGGCCCCCCCGCTAGTTACGCCTATGAACCAAATACTACTTAGTTATCCCGTCGACCAATTTCGCCAAATGATACGACTCGCCAAACTAATAAGCAACTTATACATGTTGACTAAATTTTTATTTTAAATAACAAAAGAACAAATAAATTAGTAAAACATTAATAAAAAGTCGAAATAAAAATCACTTTATGATTGTTTAAATACGCGTATTGTGTTTAATGTCATTGAATGCGATATTCACGTTCATTCATTTCTTTGGCTTCGGCTTTTTCCGTATCTGTTAATTTCCGTCTACCCATTTTTAAATTTGTTAGTTTTCTCCTTTATTACAATGATTTTAACCATTTTAATTTACTATTCAAATAAAAATTCTTCTAAAAGTAAAGAATTTAATTTAAATTCAAATAAAAACTCTTCTAAAAGTAAAGAAATTAATTTAAATTCAAAAGTGACCACATCATTTTGTCAATCCTCCACCGAAAACAACAACCATTTTTCAATGGTTAATAAAAAAAAAAAAAAGTAATTGATAACGATATTATTACTGGAGGGAGGATGGGGGGGGGGGGGTTCGAGGGATAATAACGTATGATATCGGAAGGAGGAAGGAGGTCTGAAATTGCCAATAAGTTGATAACGTTACTTATGCACCGCCCTAACGGCAAGTCTGCTATGAATAGAAAAAAAATATTCTGAGTCAGCGTTTGAAACGAAACAGATACTACCCCCACCGCCCCCCCAATGTTGTCAAATTAAATCTTAAAAGGATGGTAGGGAGAATAAAATATTTACATTAAATTTTTTATTCACATTGTTTGAAGTTATGAAGTTCTGGTAGTTTTTGGTTTTTGCTCAGCATTCTGTTCATATTTAATGAAAATAACGAAACGGACGAAGTTGGAAGAAAACAACGGAGATCCTTTATCAATCGTAACTTTATTTTAAATGTTTATAAAACTGACATGCTGTTGCTTAAAAATGAAAAAAATTCAATGAAAGAATCCTGGCTCTTTTGTAAGTTTTCTATCACGCTGCTGTAGTGCAACTGTAATGATACCAAAATCTTTCTGAGCAAAAAATTAATCACACCATATTTTAATCATTTACTGAGCAAAGAAAATTTCCCTAATAAATGATTTAATCAAGCCATATTAAAACTATTCATTAATCATAAGAAAATCATAATAATAAATTAGACATATTAATTAAAATTTCTAAGAATTGTAACAGCATCGATAAAATTACGATCTACATCATAAAAATATAAACACACTGTACAATCCAGTATTTGCCTCTAGAATAGCTTGCATTCGAAGACCCTGTGGCGTGATAGCTAGATCAACGGTCTCCCTGACAAAAGGTTTTGAGCTCGAATCACCCAACGACATTGCTTTTTCCCCTCGGTCAATAAATATAGGAGCTTCTAAGAGTTCAATCTTTGGCACCATCAGCCATTTTCATACCATTTTCATAATGGAAAGTTGTGAAGTTTTTCCTTCATTTATTTCACAGAACGGAAAATCTACTAAAGGAACGGAGAAAGTCTGGCAACTTTGCTGCCAGTAGTTTTAGCGCGAATTCGCGGATTTATTTTTAACAGTGTAATTCATCAAATTCATTCATTACGTTTCGTAGCTCTGATTAATTTTTTTCAGGGTACATATATATATACATATTAAACAAAGCGTATTATAAAAGGAAAACTTCTTATCACTAATCTCTGAACGAAGTAGCTAATTAAACGATGGGGGTTGAAGTTCTTCATTTTCAAGCTGTAATGAGAATCTGTTAAAGAAATGAAGTCTTAAATACATTATCATAAATAAATATGTATATCATACCTTAGTATATATGACCTTTTAATTGCATAGTGAAAAAATTCATAAATTATACTCCCCCATATATAATAAACTTCGGACGATGTTTTAATGCTAAGCCCCAAAGTAATTTAACTTGTAAATCTGAACTTTAATTGCATTTATTTTCATTCACATTGCTAACAGTGCATAAATCAACACGAGAGAAAAAGTCCTTCCGGCAGTGCCGGGAGGAAGAGGTGGCTTTCATATACTTATTTATTTATTTTAAATTAAATTATATAAATCAAATATACGAAGCTCAAAATAGAGGAACACGATTAAATAAGATTGAATACTATTTTTTGTCAATACTGAATATTAATAGGAATTTTTAGAAATTAGTCATCTTTTATTCAACCTGGTTTTATTTTAAGCGATTCACAGGGTCGCCAAATTCCACGATATCCATTTTAAAGCAGTATGAGGGATAAAAAAAAAACCCAATGAGCTTCATCGAATTCTTAATTCATGTGAGCATGACACTCACATCGAAATCGATTAATATATACGAGTGCTGTCGCGGGCAAATTGACTTTAAAAAAAAATGTCACCCACATTAGAAATTCAAACTGCTATATCTCAGGCGTTTTTCAAGGTAAAGACAAAGCAAAAAATACTCCGGAATTCATAGATGAAACAAAAAATGCTCTGGAATCTTCGTGTCAAGGTCAAAACACAAAAGAAAAATCCTTTTCAATTTCTTACTTTTTTGCACCTAATTTTAAAATTTAAATTAAAAAAAATTAATATTCCACCATTTTGAAACAAGACGGCGCGGCGGTTGGTACTGGCCAACGAACTCGGTCCAGGCATCAATATGTCCTATCTACGCACCAAGTTTAATCCAAATCGGTGTATAAATACGCGTGTTATCGCGTGAGGAAATCCAGATCATTTCAAAATGTGAGCAACACTAGAAATTAAAAGTAGTACTATAACTCAGACATTTTTTAAAATACAGACGAAACAAAAAATGCTTTAAAATCTTTGTATCAAGGTCAAATGCACAAAAGAATGCATCTTTTTCAATTTCTCACTTTTTTGCACCTAATTTCAAATTTTAAATTAAAAAAAAAAATTTAAATGGCCGCTATTTTGAAAGAAGATGGCGATGGAACTGGTTAACGAACTCGGTCCAGGCTTTATTATGTACTATGTACACACAAAGTTATATCCAAATCGATTTATAAATACGAGTTTTATCGCGTGACTAAAATCAGATCGTTTCAAAATGTCAGCCACAAGAAAAATTCAAAGTGTTATAACTCAATCCTTTTTAAAGATATAGACAAAGTAAAAAGTGTTCTAGAATCGGTGTTTTAGGATCTAACACATAAAATAAAAATATTTTTCAACTTTTAATGTTTTCGCATTTAATTTTAAATTTTAAATTTTTTTTAAATTTTAAAATGGCCGCCATTTTGAAAAAAAAATGGCGGATGATGCTGGCCAATGAACTCGATCGATATATTTGTATGTACTATGTACCTACCAAGTTTCATTCAAATTGGTTCATAAATACGTTAGTTATAGCATGACAAAAATCAGATCGTTTCAAAATGTCAGCCATAAGAAAAATTCAAAGTGCGATAACTCAATCATTAAGATATAGACAAAGTAAAAAGTGTTCTGGAATTCGTGTTGCAAGGTCTAACATATAAAATAAAAATATTTTTCAATTTTTAATTTTTTTTCGCATTTAATTTTAAATTTTAAATTTTAAATTTTTTTAAATTTTAAATGGCCGCTATTTTGAAACAAGATGGCCGATGATGCTGGCCAACGAACTCGGTCGAGATATTTGTATGTACTATGTACATACCAAGTTTCATTCAAATCGGTTCATAAATACGTTAGTTATCGCATGACAAAAATCAGATATATATATATATATATACACTCGTATATATGGTTATATATAAATATACAGGGTGATTCCAAAATTTTTTTACAATAAAAGAGGGGTGATAGTACACATCAAGACAAACAATGTTAAATAGGAGACCAAGGGTCCCAAACGTTTTCCAAAAGAGATAGTCGCCATTAAAGTTTAGGGACCAAAATTTCAAATAAACATAAAAAACGGAAAAATCGGTCGGTTGATTTGCGGTTTTCACTAAAATTATTCTTTATGTCGGCATTTTCTAGAAATTAAACTATAAATATAAATTTCAAAAAATTGCCGATAGAGGGCGCTTTAGACTTTGGAGTAACGAACAACTATTTTTTGCCGGTATTTTTTGCATCTCGTTAAATGTTTTCGTAAGCTTAGACCTAAACCTAAATTTTCAGCTCAAAATCTGAAAGTGGGAGTGGTTAAGTAGCACAAACTAAATTGTGTTCAGAGGGTTCAAATTTCAAATGATTATAAAAAAAAACGGATAAATTGGTTCATTGATTTGCGGTTTTCACTAAAACTATTCTTTATGTCAGTATTTTCTTAACAATAAATTATCCTCCTCCACATTTTACCAAAGACGTTTACCGACAGTTCAAAGTAACATACGGACAGTGGTGGATAGGTCGTGGTAGCCCGATTCATTGGCCTGCCAGATCGCCGGATCTATCATGTATGGACTTCTTTTGCTGGGGTCAAATAGAAAATTTGGGTATGAGACTCCCGTACCATCAGTTGAAGACCTACTGTAGCAGCCAGAAAACTATCAGAGATGCCAGGAAACTTTCAAAGCGTGAGGAATTCCACATGACGCCGCTGTCAAGCATACAGGACTACTTCTGGTTGTAATTTTGAACAACTGTTCTCGTAAAACCTTTAAATAAACTGTTTTCTGTCACATTAACGTGTCGTTCTTTCGCTACTGTTTCTATTACTTTTTTCTCTGCTCCCTTTAACCGTAATTTGAAAAAAATGCATTTCCAATGTTACATTCCTATGTGATTCCAAGTCGTCTTTGTATCCCTAACACTTCCTGGAAGTATGATGGTCTGGTAACAAAACACACAGGAGTAATGCCACAGAAATGTCAGAGATGTGTCGGAAGCGCCCTCTATCAAAATATCAGGGCACCAAAGCTGTACGTCATTTTAAATAAAATAATTACCAAGGGAATGACTTACACGCAAACTGCAACAAAATCGATTTGTTTGTCCAATATTTATGAGCGTTTAAAATTTCCCCCTCTATTCACAGTTTAATTTTCGCTAGTTACCTAATCCCAATGTTTCCGATTTTGGGCTTAAAATTTAAGTTAAAGTCTAAACTTTAGAATAATTTCAACCCCATACACAAAATAGCGGTTAAAAGTAACTGTTCGTTACTCTAAAGAGTAAAGCGCCCTCTATCGACAATTTTTGAACATAACCTTTGAAATTTTTTTCTAAGAAAAACGTGATATAAAGAATGTTTTAGTGAAAACCGCAAACGAATCGACCCTTTTTTCCGTTTTTTATCATCGTTTGAAATTTTGGACCTCAAACTTTAATGGCCTCTAGCTTCTACAGAACACGTTTGCGCCCCGTGGTTCCCTATTTAATAATGTTTGTTTTCATGTCTACTATCATTCCTCAAAGTTTGTCGGTCTGGTAGCGAAACACCCTGTATATATATATACAGGGTGATTCTAAATTTTTTTTACAATAAAAGAGGGGTGATAGTACACATCAAGACAAACAATATTAAATAGGAGACCTGGGGTCCCAAACGTTTTCCAAAGGAGATAGCCGCCATTAAAGTTTAGGGATCAAAATTTCAAATAAACATAAAAAAAACGGAAAAACCTGTCGATTGATTTGAGGTTTTCACTAAAATTATTCTTTATGCCGGCATTTTCTTGAAATTAAATTATAAAGATAAATTTTTAAAAATGCCGATAGAGGGCGCTTTAGACTTTGGAGCAACGAACAATTATTTTTTGCCGTTATTTTTTACATTTCATTAAATGTTTTCATAAGCTTAGAGTCAAACTTAAATTTTGAGCTCAAAATCTGAATTGTGGGGAGTGCTTAAGTAAAACAAACTGAGCTGTGTTCAGAGGGTTCAAATTTCAAAAGATTATAAAAAATGGAAAAATTGGTCCATTGATTTGCGGATTTAACTAAAACTATTCTTTATGTTGGCATTTTCGTGAAAATAAATTATAAAAATAAATTTTTAAAAATGCCGATAGAGGGCGCTTTAGACTTTGCAGTAACGAACAACTTTTTTTTTGGCGTTATTTTTTGCATCTTATTAAATGCTTTCGTAAGCTTAGACTTAAACTTAAATTTTGAGCTCAAAATCTGAATAGTTGGGATTGGTTAAGTAGACAAACTGAACTGTGTTCAGAGGGTTCAAATTTCAAATGATTATAAAAAACACAAAAATTGGACGATTCGTTTGCGGTTTTCGCTAAAACTAATTTTTAAATCAGCATCTTCTTGAAAATAAATTTTAAAGATAAATTTCACAAAATGCCGATAGAGGGTGCCTTAGGCTTTAGAGTAGCTTACAACTATTTTTAACCGTTATCTTTTTAATCTCATTAAATGCTTTCTAATGCATAGACTTAAATTTTGGGTTCAAATTCTGAATCGTTGGGATTGTTTAAGTAGCGAAAAATGGAATTGTGTTCGAGGAGGGGAAGTGTTAAATTTAAACTCCTGATAACACTTCAGTTTGCGCTTCTTAACCTCTCCCAACGATACAGAATTTGAGCCCAAAATTTAAGTCTATGCATTTGAAAGCATTTAATGAGATTAAAAAATAACGGTTAAAAATAGTTGTACGCTACTCCAAAGCCTAAGACGCCCTCTATCGGCATTTTGTGAAATTTATCTTTAAAATTTATTTGGAGAAAATGCTGATTTAAAAATTAGTTTTAACGAAAACCGCAAACGAATCGACCAATTTTTGTGTTTTTTATAATCATTTGAAATTTGAACCCTCTGAACACAGTTCAGTTTGTCTACTTAACCACTCCCAACTATTCAGATTTTGAGCTCAAAATTTAAGTTTAAGTCTAAGCTTACGAAAGCATTTTAAAGATGCAAAAAATAACGCCAAAAAAGAGTTGTTCGTTACTCCAAAGTCTAAAGCGCCCTCTATCGGCATTTTTTTTAATTTATCTTTATAATTTATTTTCACGAAAATACCTACATAAAGAATAGTTTTAGAGAAATCCGCAAATCAATCGACCAATTTTTCCGTTTTTTATAATCATTTGAAATTTGAACCCTCTGAACACAGCTCAGTTGGTGCTACTTAAGCACTCCCCACTATTCAGATTTTGAGCTCAAAATTTAAGTTTGAGTCTAAGCTTGCGAAAACATTTAATGTGATGTAAAAAATACCGGCAAAAAATAGTTGTTCGTTGCTCCAAAATCTAAAGCGCACTCTATCGGCATTTTAAAAATTTATCTTTATAATTTAATTTCAAGAAAATGCTGACATAAAGAATAATTTTAGTGAAAACCGCAAATCAATCGATCGATTTTTCCGTTTTTTATGTTTATTTGAAATTTTGGTCCCTAAACTAAACTTTATTGACGGCTATCTCCTTTGGAAAACGTTTGGGACCCTTGGTCTCCTATTTAATATTGTTTGTCTTGATGTGTACTATCACCCCCCTTTTATTGTAAAAAAAAATTGGAATCACCCTGTATATATATATATATGTCAACATTTGAACGGAGAGTGGGTTTGGGGTCTGGGGGTCATAATCGGTGAAAATATACCAAAATTTTTTGGAAGTGCTTTCCTCCGGACGGCTGCAATAGGTAGCTTTTTACTTTTTGTAATGAAAGCTACCTAAAAGTGTACAAGGCAGGATTCGAACCTGAGCTATTGGTTCAGTGGACCAGCGCTTTGTCATCTTAGAGCTGTATCACACGGAGAACGGTTTTCCGCAAACATTTTACAAAGCAAAATCGTTCAGTTTGGTGTGTGTTCGGTAAAAAGGTTTTTCAAACTTCACGCGGGTTATTTAATTTCTGGCTCCGCTCCTATTGATCAGTTGATCAGCGCTGAATGAATGGCCAACATTTTTCGTGCAATGCGGGAAATGCTCGCTGAACAAGAATAGTGAGCAAAAGTCTCCCTACATCAAGGTCACGAAACTTTTGCTGTCTGTAATGTTGTGTAGGGAAAAAAGTTCTGCCAAAGACGTCCGTGTGATATAGCTATTAGCTATTCGTCATCTTAGCTTGTTATTACTCACACTTATCGAAAAATATGAGACGCAAATAGTTTTGGACATTTTTTAAATCCGTTGGTTTTACTCTTTGTTACCTATGTGAGTAAAAAATCAGCCAATTAAAATTCAGATTTATTATTTCTCGGGCACTTTGCATCCTTATATTATCATATATACACTATATGGCCAAAGGTGTCCGGTCACTTGTGATTTTAGACATTTTGTTAAATATCTAGAGACATACATGAAGAATTATCCTGAAACTCTAAGTGTGTAAACATAATAGTACAGGTTATCCATTACCGTGAATATTTTTTCCCGAAACTCCACAGGGGGCAGTCAACAAATTGAAAAACAACGAATATTTTTTGGATTACTCTGTCAAAACTAATGTAGCAAAAGCGTTCAAACTGTAGATTGTGATTAAGTGGCTTATTGCAATAAACTGTGTTCTTTATTTATGTGGATATTTGTATTAAGAATTTATTGTTGATTAAATTTATTTTTTATGTTAAAATTAATGTCATTTTCGAAAAGATTAATAAAAAGAATTATTTTGAAGAGTCAAAATATTAGAATATTTATTCAAGTGGTTGGATATATTAGAATATTTCACATTAATTCTCACTATTTCATAACTGGTGGCATCATTGATTCTATTCAGACGATTTTATTTATTTAAGGGTGTATTCGAAAAAACGCTTTTCCCCCTTCAGCAGCTCGAAATTTTCCGATACAATTTCAGACATATTTTTAAAAGTAGAATCATGAAACTTGCTGAGGGGATTCTTGAAGGGACGTATGAGGTGCCCAGTAAAGTCTTTTTATGCTCAATTCATTAGAATTTGATTTATAAGCAATTAACTTCTCTGGAAGGCCCTTTTTTTCGTTCCCTTATCTCCCATTTCGAAAAAATCGGTTCAAATTGACGTTTTTGATTGCTTTTTTTGCAATATTTTGTACACTTATCAAAGAATTTACCTTTACGGCACCTTGTGCACTTTCTAAATAAGAGAATCTGCGAGTTTCATGTGTTTGAGAGCAAAAGTGAATTCAAAAATAAATCGGAAAACAAGCAGTTTGAATCGAAATACACCCTTAAAACCAGTATTCTTTTTGCAGTTTATTTGCATTATAACCTTTGTATAGTGCACTTTTAAGCGAAATTTGTTTGAAATCTTTATCTCAATTTGTTTTTAAATTATTATTATTATTTTTAAAAAAATTATAACTTTTTTGTCATTGTGGCAGCAATCAGAGAACGAAAAATAAGTTGTGAAATTCAATCAATCCAAATATTCAGCTATACTTTAGATTTCCCAGTTCTCTACCAAAAACAGCAGCTATTTTCCAAATAGTTAACAATATCGTGTGGAATTAACAACATAAACTTTCAGTAATTCTAATTGTAAAACTATAAAACTATTGTAAAACTGTATTTTTGCACACTATAGTATGGTACTAAAAATCTTTGGAAAACCTGAAAATTTAATTGCGCTGGTTATTGCTTGGGTGCTAAATACATTACTGATTGTGTTTTATAAGAATGTCAAGGGACCAATACAAACATTTGTATTATCCAGGATTTCGAATCATACGCATTTGAACTCTTCAAGTTTGACAGTATTTTTTTACATGAATTTACACATCAAACTGAATAAAGCAAAGCACACATACCTTTCTTATCACCATTTCCTGCCCAGTGATTTCCACTGTCCAGCCATCTTGATAATTTTTTAGAACTTTTTGAAGCCCCCAAATTTCTTTTTTTAAGAGCTTGTCTCTTTTGATTGCCACTTGGCTGGTGGTGAGTTCGTTTCATAATAAATCTAGTGATGGGCGATTCTGAAAATTTTGAGAATCGATTAAAATCGACATCGTATGAAGTGTCATCGATCATAATAAGAATAGATTTTTAAATTCTAGAATCGATTCTAAAATCGATATTTCGATATCTTTAAATTCACACTGATGAGCTCAAAATTAGTAATTCTAAAACTTAGCAAATCAGCAGAGCTGAAACTACCGCCTTCTAACCCTCACTCCCATTTAGGGAGGCACAGATGTAAACTATTACAGATTTTAAAGTCGAAAATAATAATAATTTATATTATATTTAACTTTTTTTTTGAGAAAGATCTCGGTCAGATATAAAAACTAGTCGTTGGGAGGCCACCGTAATATTTACCCATCATGGATATGCCTAATATAAAATATAAAAATAAAACGTGTGTGAACTACTTATAGAATGCATCGTAATTTCAAAACAAAGTTTAAACTTATATTTAAATGGCTTTAATATCCATAGTAATGTTCTATTAATGAATTGCTGAAGAGCCAATTTCGACAAATTATAAAACACCAAAATACTAAAATAGTACCGGACTGCGTAAAAGAAACATTCTTATAACTCCAAAAATAATATTAATATTAACTGACAATTTACTGCGTCGGGTTAAGCGTCTCATTCTCAATTAAAATCTATCTTCAATTGAAATTTAAATGAAATACAGGGCCATGAAAAATCGAAGAATGTGGAAAACAGGATTACACATATCTCGGCAACTAATAATCCGATTGACTTTGTTCTTTATGGAAAATTTGTGTTATTTTATAGCCTTTTACGACCATTCCTTTAAAAAATCGAAAACGTTTATATGCATTTCAACAGAACGAATTTTTCGAGAGTCCGAAAAAAATAGTTCCGTATAATCGAGGTTACTGATATTAAATAGGCTTCGTCCCATTCTCGCATGCTAAGTATATACAAAATTTCAAATCTCTATCTCATTTTTTTCGGGAGATAGAACGTTTACAGACAGACGGACGGACTTTTTTTTTCTAAAAATATGTTTTTCGGAATCTTCAGTCTCTGAAACGTGTAAATCCGTCAAAAAAAAAAAAAAAAAAAAAAAAAAAAAAAAAAAAAATTCGATTTTCAAAACGATTGCAAGACTTACCCTATACTACGTACGATGAGTAAGTAATAAAAGGGAGAAATTATTTTTATTTTTTTTTTTTTAACCGAAACACATGTATTTTCTGCTTATTCCTTCAACCAAACAAATGGGGACTTACTTCCTATAAACGTCATTCATGGGGGTCATTCTCTTCATTCCCCCTAAAAATCTATACACAGTTGTATGTAAGTATGTTCTAATAAATGCCAGGAAAAAATGAAGCTAAAACATTCATATTTATGAGAAAAGTAAGGATTTTTTAAAAGTTCTGTTTTTTTATAAAAACATTTTTAAGTTTTAGTGAAATAGGCTCTTTTACAAAATAATAATAATAATAATTTAATTTAATTTTTAGTATCAATTGTTGTGACACCACACATATTACAATATTATTCAAAACTGAAGAGTGTACGGTGTCCCCTTGAAGTAAAATGAAGTAATTATTTGTATTTAAACAAAATCTATTTATAAATACACTTTTGGATTAGTACAGTACGCTTTAATCTTCTCAAAAATATTTTTTAGCACGGTTTTTTTCTTTCTTTCTTCAGTACAAGTTTGCCAGTCAAAAAATAATGGTTTTAATATTAGAGTACAATCAAGGTATTATATAAACAAGAACTATTTGTAATTATGTTTTTCTATTTCAATTAGTTTTAATCTTCTCAAAAATACATTTTAACATTTTTTTTTTTAAAATATAAGTTGTCCAGTTAAATATTAATGGTTATTATTATTTAGATCAAAATCAAGGTATTATTTAAAGAAAAACTATTTGTAATTACTCTTTTGATTTAGTGCAGTAAGTTATAACCTTCTCAAACATATATTTTGCTGAAAGTTTTTTTTTTTTTTTAATACAAGCTTTAAAATATAATTTTTAAAATGTGAGCTATATCAGTTAAATATAATTGGAAAATTAGGTTTGCCATAATTATTTTACATTTACAACTATATATTTTTTATTTATATTATATAATGGAATCATTTATAATTACACTTTTGCATTACCAAACCAGTGGCCGAAAGGTTCTGACCTCGAAATAAGTAGACGAGAGGTGCTGGATTCGAACTCAATCGTGTCTGTCGAAATTTTTCATGTTTTTCTTCGAACCTTGATTTTTCATGTGTAAATACTAGTTATAAGTTCAAGACAGACCCCCAAGGAGAGCACTTCTCCAATTTGGGTTAATATTTTTTGAAAAAACAGCGAAAGCACTGGCGATAATGAATAAATAAAATAATACATTTTGTAAAAATCGTCATAAATAAAACATAAAGCAGTTGCTTTAATTTTTATTTATGGTGATTTTTAGAAAGTGTATTATTTTATCTACCGGGTGACCCAAAAGCCAGGACGAACTTGAAAAATTAATAATTCGAAATCGAATGAAGATATAGAAATACGGTTTGCACCAAACGGATGTAAAATAAACCTGGTTTTGTGTGGCAACAGAAAGAAAATTAGATTCGCCAAATTGCTAGTGCTCAATTTTTGCTTTTTTTTTCTTCTGTATGTATCGTTTATCATGTTCAGTCACTATACATACTTTTCTAGTATCCGTCACATCTCGACAAAAGTAAATTTCACAGGAAAGGCAAAAGAAGATTTGCAAACATTAAGTTTTAGAATTTAGCTCTGCTTTCAATACTAGAAATGGGAATAAAAGCATAAAACCCTTCAAAATGAAGTCTTGATGAATATTGAAGGATTGAGTACATAATCCAACCTCCTTCTGTAGTCACTAACTGACGTATAGCGGAATAAAACAATGTTCCGGGCAACTACACTTGTGAAACTTTGAATGTAGAAAGATGAAGGGTGCGTTAACTTGGCCCCCCCACCACCGATTTTTTTTAATTCAAACACATGAGGAATTAGCTCTCAATTAGCTCTAATTTGCTCTCTAATATTAGAATTTGCTCTGGTGATAAAATCGAGATATTTAAATTAGAAAGGTGGGGGGGCTAAGTTAACGCTAGCCCCCCCACTTTCAAATATCGAAATTTCAAAGGTGCCAAAATTTAGCTCTCAATTAGCTCTAATTTGCTCTCTAATATTAGAATTTGCTCTGGTTTTGTTATCGAGATATTCCAGGTTCCAGTAGGGGGGAAAGCACTAGCTAGCCCCCCCACATTCGATTTTCGAAATTTCAGAGGTGCCAAAATTTAGCTCTCAATTAGCTCTAATTTGCTCTCTAATACCAGAATTTGCTCCGGTTTTTTTAACGAGATATTTCAATTTATATAAAGGGGGCAAGCGTTAACTTAGCCCCCCCACATTCGATTTTCGAAATTTCAAAGATGCCAAAATTTAGCTCTCAATTAGCTCTAATTTGCTCCCTAATACCAGAATTTGCTCCGGTTTTTTTTTCGAGATATTTCAATTTATATGAAGGGGGCAAGCGTTAACTTAGCC